>PVKP010030421.1:0-27939 GCA_004027715.1 Plecturocebus donacophilus
TTCTTCCTATCTCCTATGCTGTCATTATGCATTTCAGGGCCACTTTAAAATACCACTCACCTTCCTAATGCGGTGCACTAGTCCAGTGAGAACACCCAGAAACTTCATTTGCAAGCTTGGGATGACCCTGAAGGAAATCCTCACTGCTTGGTCCAGAGCCAAGTGCAAGATTCAGTTCCTGGGGCTTGGCGCTCTTTCCTGGACAATAAATGAGAAGTCACATTTCTTCTTCATCATGCCCTTCTTCCTTCTCCGTGTGTGTGTGTGTGTGTGTGTGTGTGTGTGTGTATATATATATGTGTGTGTGTGTATATATATATGTGTGTGTGTATATATATGTGTATATATGTGTGTGTGTATATATATATATATATATATGTATGTATGTATGTATGTATGTATGTGTATTTACTTTAGGATGGGTTGTTGCTGTGTTGCCGAGGTTGGAATGCGATGGCTCAGTCTCAGCTCACTGCAGCCTCGCCTTTCCCGGCTCAATAGATTCTCCCACCTCAGCCTCCTGAGTAGCTGGGACTAGTGGTACATGCCACCACCCCCAGCTATTTTAAAAAAATTATTTGTAAAGATGAGGTCTCACCATGTTACCCAGGGTGCTCTCAAATTCCTGGGTTAAAAGAACCCCACCTTGGCCTCTCAGAGTGCTAGAATCATACACATGAGCCACTGTGCCCAGCCCCTCTGCATTTTTTTTTTCTGAGACAAAATATTGCTCTGTTGCCCAGGCTAGAGTGCAGTGGTATGATCCGGGTCACTGCAACTCCACCTCTCAGGTTCAACCAGTTCTCCTGCCTTAGCCTCCTGAGTACCTGGGATTACAGACATGTGCTACCACACCCAGCTACTTTTTGTATTTTTGGTAGAGATGGGGTTTCACCATGTTGGCCGGGCTGGTCTCGAACTCCTGACCTCAAGTCATCCACCCACATTGCCCTTTCAAAGTTCTGGGATTACAGGCATGGGCCACTGCAACGGGCCCATTCCCCATATTTTTAAGTGAACAAAAATAATATTAACATGTTAACACTATCTTTGTATCTTTTGTAGTCTGGATGTATCTTATTATTTCACAAATGCTGAAAAAAGTACATTCTTAATTAGCGTTCCTTCAGAAATTATGAAGCATGTATTCCAACTGCTATCTCTATGGTTGTGGCTGCTGGATTTCTGTTAAAACTGTCACTGAGTAGCACTTGCTATGCATGGAAACATGCACCCTTTGTGTGAGTTGCACTGGTCGGGACATTTCCTGATGGTCACTGAATACGGCAGAAGTTGAGCTTTCGCCTTGTTGCCTACACAGATAGTATTGATCATAATGTGTTTACAGACAGAGAATCTCCGTCTCTTCTTCCTAAGTTATTTCGACAAAGGAAACGGATGCTGGTCATGGTATGTGTTTCCTGCAGGCAGAATGCTGTGTTCTTAATTAAGGTGGTGGTTATATAAGAGATATCTGGTGTTTATCCTGCAAGAGCTGTTGTCTAGATGAAGTCAGGTTTCCAGTGTCCAGTTTTCAAACTTCTATCAGGACATCTTGAACTAGTTTGCTCTTGCCATGAGTCTTCTCCAATGTTTGAGCCACCCAGTGAGAATAGGGATGTCCTGGGACACTCTGTCTCCACTGTGGTCATCTTCAGAAAAGTTACCTTTCCTTTAGAGAAACTTTGGGGGTTGCTGTATCTGCTGTGCAGTTTTAGAGGAGAAGGCAGGGAGGATGAGACTAGTGAAGGGAGACTTCATGAGAGAATGGTGACTTTCCTGGCCCATGAGGACTCGGTGAGTGGGTGGAAAGAGGGAGGACAGGCTAGCAAGAGGGGCCCCATCATTTGAGGTATCGTGTCCAGCTTGGCACCCATGCAAGACTGTGAGGAAACGGGTCTCTGGAGTGGAGAACAGGGTTGGAAGCAAAGAGAGAAGGAAGGTTGGTGCAAGTCATGAGGTCAGGTGGGGATTCGATTCTGGAGGAGGGCTCAGTGGGACCATTTGGAGGTTAGAAATCTTAAGAGGGGGACGTATTTGAGGGAGCCTAGCCTGCCATGGTGGATGTGGAAGGGAGGCCAGTTTAGAAGGGCGGTGGTTGGAGCAATCTAGGCCCAATGAGCTTATTTATTGGCACTGAGATGCAAAGGCTTTTCAGGAGAAAAAAAAAAAAAAAAAAGGAAAATGTTCTAGAAGGTCATAGCCATGATCTTGATGGCTTCATCAAGACTAATCACTAGACAATTAAGGATGCCCTTGTCTTATATTTAATATAGTAGCTGTGTTTTCTTTTGGTTGACCTGGCCTTTTAGTAATCCTGGGCTTAAGCCATTTTAGAGAGATTATTTGACATCTTCAGAGGGAGAAGAATGCTAAAGCCACCTCTTTTAATCTATATAACCTCTGGAGTTTTCCTCTTTAACCACTTTGGAGACGGATTGAATTGGTTTCCTGGTAATTAAGAGCTAGGAGCTCTTTTTATTGCTTGTCCTTAACCTCTGACATCACTGCCCCCAATCTAAACATCCAGATGAGATGATAGAGGGAAAGCTCTTGGTAAGCCCTGGGGTGCTATACAAGTGGTGTTTATCTGAAGCTCACTTCCTTGCTTTCAGTCATGCTGTTCAAATGATCAATCCTAAATCTATCATGTTCGCTGAGCTCATACATAACATTCATATTGAAATTTGTAGCTTTTTATTGACTTCCAAGACTCTTTTGCTAGTACAACAAAGTCAGGAGTCCCTAACCATGCCTGCAAGGCTGTGTGTGGGGGATCTCAGCCTAATCTCCTTTGCCACCACTGGTCCCCTTTTGTTTGCTGAATTGGCCATATTGGCCAAATTCCTTTCCATCCCAGGATGACTATTTGCTGTTCCCTCTGTTTGGTTGCTATTGTGTAGATGTTTGTGTGGTTTCAGCTCAAATATAACCTCAGGAGGGCCTTTTCCTACTGCCCAGCAAAAATACCCCATCTTCGTCCCACTGCAAACCCCATTTATACCTTCTGTTCGCTGGCAGTGTTTTATGGCACTTAGAATTCTATGAAATTCTTACTTTTTTTTTTTTTTTTTTTGAGACGGAGTCTTGCTGTGTCACCAGACTGGAGTGCAGTGGTGCGATCTTGGCTCACTGCAACTTCCGCCTCCCAGGTTCAAGCAATTCTTCTGCCTCAGCCTCCTAAGTAGCTGGGACTACAGGTGCACACCAGCATACCCAGCTAATTTTTGTATTTTAGTAAAGACTGGGTTTCACCATGTTGGTCAGGATGGTCTCGATCTCTTGACCTCATAATCCACCCATCTCTGCCTCCCAAAGTGCCAGGATTACAGGCATGAACCACTTGTTTTGCTTGTTTCTACCCTCCTATTAGCATGTAAGGTCTATGAGGGTAGCACTTTGTTTTATGTTCTCTGTATCCACAGTACTTGGCACTTAGTAAATATTTACTGAATGAATGAAATGAATAAGAACTTTACATGAATGAATTTTAAAATAGCCTGTGCTTGCAGACACCTCCCACTGCAGAGATATTTGGCTACTATTAGTAGAGCAGGAGCAAGACGCACGTACCATCTGCCTTTATCTAGTGTAGGAAGACTCCTCTAGTGTTCTATAGCTACCCACTTATTTTTGCCAGCACTAAACCCAAAAGAGTAAACGTTAACTTTGCATAGCCAAATGGAACCAATAGATTTTAGCACATGATCTATAAAGGTCATTGCTTTCCTTTGTGCCCCTGAATGCGTATAGACAAAGGCACTGAACGTTAGTAGAAAGCAGCCAGAAATATGTAGGTCACTGTCTTTGACTCATTTCTGGCTGGTACCTTCTGCAGTGTGCTATAAAACAAACCCCAAAATAAACAAAGCTACCTTCAATATATTCACTAGCCAGCTCTCTTTTTTTCCTCAAGTCCAAGAAATCTGGCCTTCATCTAAAGGAACTGTTTCCTGATTGAGGATGTCAGTCATGCAGACTATTTCATGTTTGTTTCATGAAATAGTGTCTGATTCATGTTTGGAGTGAGCTGTATTGTAAATGCTGGGTTGTGTGGTTGTATCGGTTTGTGCAAACAGTAGGAGCCAAAAGTTGTCTTCACCCCTTAGCAGCATTTGTCACACGAGCTCAGCGGAGCGAGACGGTGCCACCTACACAGTTTCTCAGGCTGTGCTTTCTACTGTTTGTTTGTTTGTTTAATTGGAAAATGAGTAATTATTTATCCAGAAAATAGAATCCAAAACCGTGGGGCTGAAATCTTCTCTAATTGCACCGTACGATCACACTCTTCTGAGGATTGTACTTTTGGTATGTGTAGGTGGTAGGGGGTCCTATTCTGTGGCTGGTGTTTACCGAGAGATCCATCTGGCTCCACGTCGCAAGTGGAACAAAATGAAGTCAGCGGCAATCAACTTGCTTTGTCACAAAAGTTTAAAAGCCAGATACAATCAGAGTATCTGTCTAAACAGTGAGGCTTGTGTTCACTGAGCAGCTTTGGGAGCCTGCTACATGCAAGACATCATTGACAGTATACTAATGTGTGGGAAAGGGCCCGTGTGTACAAGAAGGTGGTGGTATTGTTTTGCATGTCACAGAAACAAAGTGAGTCAAACCTTCATAAGCTTTGTGGAATTTGCTGGGCAAAAGCTTGTGTCGGGTGAGATCCTGTCGATATAGTTAAGAATGGAGTTTGGTTCTGAGTGTCAGTCAGCTTTTTGATGGGTGGCCAGACATACTGAGGTCTTCATTTTGGTGTAACTGCTGAAGTCATTTCATTTTGTTCTCTGGTCCCATTCAGAGGTGTGGGTTTTCCCTCCCTGATAACCGAGTCTGCATGCTGTTGAAGAGTGTCAGGGCGTGTGCTAAGTTGACCTTGCAGGTCTGTTTGCCATCTTGACACAAAGGGACTACTAGGAAGTTTTTAGCCAGCTGTGATGACAGGGAAGGAGGAGTTCGCCTGCAGACCTGGTAGAGGCATGAACGAGAAAGGGGAGTTTTCAAATGGAGCTAGGACGGGATAAATTCCTGCCTTAGATGTGAGCTGAGGTGTGGAGACCCGGCTTTGCATCTGTTGGAGGAAGCAGCTCTGCTAACATCCCTGTCTATAGCGTCACTCTCCATGAACACATCAGTAGGGTTAGGACCTGAATAAAACATGCCTGGCCGGATAGGGCACGTGGAACTGATTGTGCCTGTGAGAAAACAGAAGTAGAATCCGGCGCCTTCCTCCAGCCCACAGCTGTGGCCTCGTCAGTTGCTCTCCTGGCCTGTTGCTTACTTGGTTTTAGAGCCCAGCAGTGGAGGTGAAAGCTTTGGAGACTTTTGTTTTTGGTTTTGGTTTTTTTTGAGGCAGGGTGGTGTCCCCCAGGCTGGAGTGCAGTGGCACAACCATGGCTCACTGCAATCTTGACCCTCCAAACTCAGGTATCTTCCCTCAACCCCTCTGCCTGTGTAGCTGGGACCACAGGTACACACCACCATGCCTGGCCAATTTTTCAGAGACAGGGTCTCGCCATATTGCCCAGGCTGGGCTTGAACTCCTGGGCTCAAGCGATCCTCCCACCCCAGCCTCCCAAAATGCTGGGATTACAGGTGTGAGCCACTGTGCCTGGCCGCCTGGAGACTTTGAATCTTAGCTTGAAGTGGGGTAGCTGTGTGACCTTGCCAACCACGGATCCTTTTAAAGTCCCAGTTTCCTCATGTGTCTGAAATGATAATACCTGCTCCCAGAGTTGTTGTTATTTTTTATTGTGGTGAAATATGCCTAACATCAGAGTTACCATTTTAACCATTTCTAAGTGGATAAAACAGTGGCATTACACACATTCACACTGTTGTACAGCTACCTGCACCGGCCATCTCCAGAACGTTTTCATCTTCTCAAACCGAAACTGTGTACCCGTTAACCTGTCAGCTGCCTACCCATCACCCCTTAAAAGAGCTGAGATTTGAACCCAGGGGTTTTGGCTCCATGTGTCTTGTGTTCTACCACATTATAACTCAAGAGGGTTTGTGGTCTTAAACATTTAAGACATCTCCTAAGAACCTATTATGGTAGTCAGTGCTATCTACAAAAATGCATTTTCTAAATGAACTGAGGCCTCATCCTTGATCTGTCCCTAAGGTTGAACGAGAGCCTGAACTAATGAGGTTTGCTGTGTTATTCTGCTGAAATTCTCTCTGAGGACGCTGCAGAGTTTGGTTGCCCCTTCTCTGGGCTCATCTTGCCGTGTTCTTATCACTGGATGCCTTGACCACTCCACCATGAGGGTTTTCCCCCGTCAGCCTCAGGGACTTGCCAGTTCCTAGGTTGCCTCCTATTTCTCTGGCTATTCCTTTTTGGTTGACTATCTATCTCCCCTCCCCTCCCTTTACCTACCCACCTCTGTCCCCCTCTCTCTCCCCCTCCTTTCTCTCTCCCTCTCTCTCTCCCTCTCTCTCTCTTTCTTTTGACAGAATCTCACTCCGTCACCCAGGCTGGAGTGCAGTGGTGTGATCTCGGCTCACTGCAGCCTCTGCCTCCCAGGTTCAAGTGATCCTCCTGCGTCAGCTTCCTGAGTAGCTGGGACTATAGGTGCGGTCCACCACATCTGGCTAATTTTTGTATTTTTAGTAGAGACAGTGTTTTTTTGCCATATTGGCCAGGCTGGTCTCGAACTCCTGAGCTTATGATCCGCCCACCTTGGTCTCCCAAAGTGCTGGGATTACAGGCCTGAGCCATTGCATCCAGGCTTGGATTTTTCATTTTTTCTCTCCTGTTGGCATTCTTGGAGGCTCTGTCTTGGCCTTCTCTCAGAAACATGTCACCCTTCAACAGCTGCCCTGAGGTGGTATCAGAACCACGCACAGCCCCAGACCCGATCTCCTGGTGAACTCCACATCCCCCAGGGAGAGCACCTCCCCATGGAGGTCATGCCTTCTCAGACTCACCATTCAAATCAAATCCTAAGATGGGGGAAACCCAGGGCATGTCCTTCTCCTCTCCCCTCCACCTGAATCCCAGCCTGTTTCTTAGATGTGTTCTTCTGTTCTTTTTATACAGCTAGTGAGACTAGATTTGACTTGGATTGATTTTCCTTGCTTCTTAAATGGGAACTTTAATTTCTGTCCTTATTCCCACTGCCTTCTTCAAGTATCCTCCTAAAACTCTTCCATGACCTCCTCCTCTCACTACTGCTAATGGATTTTCTCTCCTGTGGTTCAGATCTGATCACCCCTCTTCCCTATTTGAAACCCCCCCCCGGACCCCCATTAACAGTCACGTGATAAAGCTCGCAATCTGCTGACTGGCTTTCTGACCCTCT
This sequence comes from Plecturocebus donacophilus, assembly GCA_004027715.1. Taxonomy (NCBI): domain Eukaryota; kingdom Metazoa; phylum Chordata; class Mammalia; order Primates; family Pitheciidae; genus Plecturocebus; species Plecturocebus donacophilus. The sequence continues at coordinate 7,305 of PVKP010030421.1, forward strand.
GCCAGCTGGGCTCACTCTGCACTGATGACCCCTCCTCATTCTCCTTCCACCTTCCCTACCCCGTGACCAACACTCTATCACAGTGGCCCTTCATCTTCCTGGACTTCAGACCCCTTCTACGAACTGACCGCCTCCCTGGAAAGGTACATATTCACTCAATTTTCCATTCAATTTCAAGGGGTCTGTGGGTCCCAGTGGTGACCTCAGCCCGATGCCCATGCTAGACCATACACTCTCAGCCTCTGTCATTGCCTGTGCCATTTTCTCTTATATCTTTGTTCCTTTGTCTTTGTTCCTGTGTTTCCGTCAGTGTTTTTCTTCAGTGCGTTTTCCTGTCAAAGTTAATTTTTCCCTCTATCCTGCTTGTACAGCACATTGCTAGAACCTGTATTTAGCATTTGTATTAGAGTTGATAGTGTGCATGGCTGCCTTGCCCTTGTGTTCCTGAGCACAATGCCTTGCATGTGTTATACACACATTTATGTGTCCATATATTCATTCATCAGTTTCTTAAGCTCTTGTGAGCTAGCCACAGTGATTGTCCTGGGGCTATGCTTGGAAATACAGATGTCCCCACCCCAGTGAGATGAGTTTGATGGAGCCTGTATACAGATAAGCAGGGCATCATCATGGAGTGGGACTACTGAGCATTTACTGTGTGCTGGGTGCTGGTGAGCACGTTGTATCCATATATGTGTTGTCTCTGAATTCTCACAACAGCTTTGTGAAATAGGGTCTAATATTTTATGGGTGAATCCTTGGAGGCCATAGGTAAGTTAAGTAACTTGCCTAAAATCATGAGACTCATCTGCAGTAGGGTGGAACCTCAACACTGTAGATTGTCTCTGGGGGTCAGATTTTTTATTTCTAGGCTGTCTGAGATCAGCTGAGACAAGCCAGGGCCCTGCGAGAGGTGGGTCGAAAGGAGAAAAGAGGAGAAAAACCAGGAGGAAATCACCAGTCTTCCTGGAGGAGTGTGGGGAATTGGGGTGGAGACATGGTAAGTAAGGGCCCCGAAGTGAGATTGAGCGAGGGGGTGAACTGTGGGTGAAGTGTTAAGAACTCGGGTCTGCAGAGCTGGAAAAACGAAAGAAGGCAGTGCCCATGGAATGAATTGAGGAGAAAAATAGAATCAGCCACTGAACCGATGATCAAATGGAACAAATAAATCTTTAAAGAATCCCAAAGATAGAAATATCTTAGACACAGCAGGACGAATTTTTGTTTCAACATTGGAAGGCAGCCCTGCTTCTTCTTATAGACATGTTCAAATAGTTTAAGTGCTGGTGACCGATCAGATTATCTGGTACAAACATTTGTCTTACAGCAAGTTATTTACCCTCTCCAAGCTTAGTGTTCATATTAATAAGACGGGGATAAAAAAATGTTTATTTCCTCAAATCCAAGAACTGTCAAATTTAGCTGCACCTTTAGTTTATGTAGCACTAAGGAAAAAAAAAAATCCTGCCAACTAAACTATGAAATGCGTTTCAGAGATGTTAAATTGTGCAGGGGGAAGGATTAACTGTAAAATGGATTCTAGGATTGGTTTAGAATCAATGAAATAGAATAGTCTACTTCCTAGTGTTACTGTGAATAGTGCCAGATGCATAGCAGTTGCTTACTTTATTTGATGGTGAGGATGGTGGTGGTGATGGTGGTATTGTTTTTGTAGAAGGAAACAGGCCTGGAGGTTGAAGTGATTAATGACTTGATTTAAGCAAAAGCTAACTAATAAAGTGCTCTCGTTGCAGATTTTGCTATTTTAGACTAGACAGGTCTCCTGACAAACGAGAATGCTGTTGCCTGTAATCCTGTGTTACCAGAGGCTGTGAGTGTGTATACTCTTAGGTATAATATGACCAAGTGGTCATAGGCCTATTTAAAACCTAAGGGGAAATGAAGGGCTCAATTTTAGAGCGTGGCTTCTAATCTTATGTGCTCCTAAACTCTGGTCTACGCACTCCCAACGATTAGAGTGACATTTTGTAACCTGAAATGGTTGGGTTCAGATTAGAATGCTTGGGTGCTACCAAATTAAAGGCCAGTGAGAAGCTACTTGGGAGGACCAGCCTCTGGCACTGTGGTAGAGGAGCATTTATCTGGAGACGGGCCTCGCTGGCAGGAGATGGCCACGCCTGTGTCTCAGGAGACTTTAATTAGGACCGTTGGCTTGGCTGCCCATGATGACAGGTTGAACTTACGCCTGTGGTTCTAAGCCATGAAACCATTCCTGGGAAAAGCCCAGCAGAACTATAGGTGGCACCGCCAAGGACTAGAGAGAGGGTGGCTCTGCAGGCGCTGGCTTCTGCCTGCCATCCAGCCGCTTACCTCTCCTGGAGTTCCCCACCTGCACCTCACCTGCTCCTCCTGCTGAAGTGTGTGCTGTGTCTTCCCACCAACCTGGGCACACGTTACTTCTGTGCTGTGTTTTTGGACTCAAACTGGGTGTCATCTCCTGAGAAGCCCCTGCGATCTGAGCTTCTTCCTTGTGCCCCATGATGCCCTGGGCTTCTCTCTCCCATGGCGTTTACAGTCCTGACTTTCTGTCTGTGCGTGTGTCTCTGCCCTCCTTGAGGAATGGGACCATGTTTTACTAATCTTCGTCTTCACTGTGCTTTGCCCGTAGGAGGCCATTTATAGAAGGACACGGGAATGGACAGAGGCGCAAAATATCAAAAGCTGATACTTGAAGGGTCTGCAGAGGAAGGCGAGGAGGAGGAGGAGGGAGGAGTGAGGAGGATGGCTTTTCTAAGTAGAGGAATAAGGAGCCACATCTGTAGGGGAGCCAAGAAAGGGAAAAGGAGAATTCACAGAATCTAATGCTTGAAAGTGTGGGGAGAAAGGGGAGGAGGGGCAGCCCTACTCTTGACCTTGGTGGGAGCGTGGATTGGGCAGGTGGGGGGTTGGGGGTGGGGTTTTGGGCTGATGGGGCATGCTGCAGCTGGGTTTCCTAACTGGCCTGGGTCATGAGGAGGGGGATGGCGAGGGTGAGTGAGCACAGTGGGTGGCGTTTTCCTCCTCTCCAGAGGACACAGGTCCTTGGCTTCATTTGTAGGTCTTTGCCAAGGCGTCTGTGGGAAGCCTCCTTGAGCAAAGGGGCCTCAAGGCTGTGGACATGTGTGTGTGTGTGTGTCTGTCTGTCTTAGCATGAGGTTTAGCAGGCAGCCTCCAGAAAAACTTACAGCCCAAAAGGGAGTTTGTGGCCATGCTACTGGCGCTCCCTCTTTCCTAAAGAGACGTGTGTGCGGTGTCAGAGCGCAGGCTAACCACAGGTTGCCTGTTTCTGCACCAGAGCCCAGCCAGGCAGCTCTTGGCACAGCAGCCCTGAGTGAGGTATCAGCGTGGGGTGGGGAGTGGGGCCTGGGTATTGATACCCAGTATCCTCACCTGGCTAAAGGAGAGCAGCTGCCCCTTGCTTGCCTGGAGAAAACAATCAGGAAAGGTTTGTGGTCACGTTTCTCAGTCTCTTGGACTGTTAGGTAGTGGCCTTGATTCCCGTGAACTTTATCTGGCTGCAAGGTCCATGGCATGGTCCCCCTGGATATGACAACATTGTACCTGGTCTGTTTCCTCCCAAGAATTTTTGAGGACTTTAAAATTTAACCCATGGGAAGGCAGGGAGGGAAGTTTTGGTATTTACAAATAAAAAGGCATTACTGCCTTATTTTACCCCCCCCCCCATATATTTACAAATGTAATCATAGCTTTGGTTTAGTCTCTAAAACAGGGGTTCTTAAATGTGGGAGTGTCTGTCAGAATCACTTGGGTAGCTGTTGGGCAGTATGTATGTGTAAACCCTGTTTTCAGAGGGTGCGTCAGGAGGCCTGGGGCAGAGCCTGGATCCTGAATATTGGGGAAAGGCTCTCCAGGTAATTGTGATGGATGCCCTAGGCAGACAACCACTGTGTTAGGTGGAAAAGCTTCCTGGTGGCAGAGACTGAGGCCTCTCTTGGTGTCCTATGCTGTGTCTGGGATACAGTATGTTTTTTTCTTCATTCAGAAGTATTTCTTAAACATCTACTATGTGCCAGGCCCTGGAATACATTAGTATCACTGTTCTTGGTGCTCCTAGAGCCCTGGTGGAGGGGCCCTAATTGTGTTGGATGCCAAGAAACTGGACGGGCTTTTATTCATTTTGGTTGAATGGATTGTCATTGGATTCTGGTCTTCCTGAGTGGTGTGAGGTAGGTACCCGGAATTACAGCATTGACATTGTCCCCTTTCCCAAAACTTGAACATAGCTCACCAAACAGGCCCCTGGAGCATTGAAGCAGATGGGATCAATAGATCTAACATGCCACTCCTGCCTTTCCCATTCACTTTTAGACTAAAGAGCTGAGCTTGGGACAAGACTGGGCTGGCTCATTTCCCTTTCTCTTTAACATAAAAAGGACGTGAAGCTGGCCACTTCCGTGGTTTTCATGGATGGGTGTAAGCCATCTTGAGCCTCTCCTATCTGCTAGACACAAAGCACATGAAGATGAATGGAGCATGGCCCCCACACTGGGGGGAGTCAGATATGCAGACAGATATGGCAGTACAGGGTGAGTAAATGTGTGTTGAGCAAACTGGGAACAGGCTGTCACAGCTATGGGGAGTTGTGGGAAATCCTATATGGGGCAGTGCTGGTTGGACTTCCCAGGTTCCCCCCAGCCCCAGCCTTTGAAGGATGGTATGGGTAGGGGACGGCTGACCAGGAAGGAAGCCTTGCACCCCTCATCTGGGTTGGGGAGGCTCTGCTTCGCATCTTTTCCAGCAGTGTCTACGGCTTTGGCGTGGCTAGGACCCCGCTACCTGACCCTGTGGCCTGTCCAGTTTTCAAGTTGATGGTCACACGTATCTTCCCAGCTGAGGGCTCCTTTTGTGTTAGCCTGAAACAATCGTAGCTTCTGTTTGTAAGAGCAAGTGCTTTGATGGAAAACATGGCTCATGAACTTGCTCTTTGTCTAGATCCTGTCATAATCAGGTTGTGCAGGCATGAATTGTTAGTAAAAATTCATTGGTTACAGGAAAAAAAAAAAGCCTAGAAGGAAATAAAGGGACATGTCTAATGTTGGTGTTGCTTCTGGGTAGTGGATGTATGGGTATCATTTTCCCAAGCGTTTCACTTTTCAGGTTACCCTTTCATTTTGGAAAAAGATGATCAACATTATTTCTCGAAACCTACATGTGTTGGTGAGCTGTGGTTACTGAAACCCTTTCCTCCAAGGATGAAGGTTCTGAGTGATAAATTTTTTAATGATCAAGCTCATTCCACTGCCCTCTGGCATCTTAATGGTGGCTGGGTCTGATTTTACTGTTCACTGAATGTTCCATTTGTCTCTGTCAATTGAAGATGCCCTCAGGGCCAAGAGGTGACTACTCTTAGGATAGAGTGTGATCCAAATTGTGTGTTTGTGTACGTGTGCGTGGGAGGGTGTGTATGTGTGTTCCACCCGGCCCTTGGGGCATAAATCCCTCATCCTTTGCTCTTGTGGGGAGAACACTGGACCAAGCTGCTTAGTATAGAGGAGAAACAGTCTCACAGGGCACCCAGGAGGAAGAGTGGCATGGGAGAGTTGAGGAATGTTTCCATACTGCATTAGCACGGAAGCTGTACCACATTCAGAATTTTAGACCACTCCTATCATGTGCATTTAGAACAAACTTCGTAGAAATTTGTGGCTGCTCTGATTCCTCCACTAAGCCAGAGCCTCATATTTGGTGTGTAGCGGGAGGCACCTCAGCCCCAGCAAGTGGGAGGGAGGGTTAACGCCCTAACCAAGGAACTCCCTCTTCCGTGGGATGTCAGAGGCATGGGTCAGTGATCTGTGCTGGTGTGTGGGAAGCCTTGTTGGTTTATCCCCTTGATCTTGCCTCCACCCTTCAGCTTGAGGAGGGGTGTGTGTGTGTGTGTGTGTGTGTGTGTGTGTGTGTGTGCATGCTCATGTGCAACTTTCTAAATACCAAAATATACCTTCTTATTATAAACTAGTACCATTGATTTCTTCCCCACCCTCCCTTGTTTACTTTCTTTTGGTTAAAGTGCTGCCCCTTTCAAAGGACTCCTGTTTCTGTGGCACAGCCTGTTCCAGATCACTCAAATGGTTTGTATGATGTTCTGATTCCTAACTCTGGGCTGCTGAATGCTTTTTCATCTCCCACAATTGAGCTCAGAGTCAGAGAAGGACTTTTGAAAGTTCGTTTCTGCAATGTACATAGGTGTACTGTCTTGAAGTCCAAGCATATCCTTGGGACAGCTGTGTGGCTTTGAGATCTACTCAGAGTGGCCATCCCACCTGCCATATTTTTGGGAGTGGTACTTTTTGATATGTGAGAAGAGAGGCTGCTTCTAATACTCCGTGGCTCTTGTTCAAGTTCAAGTTCCATGGGAACTGAATCACAGGGTCTGGTTTTAGGAGTAAGAGAGAGTCAGGAAGAGAGATGATTCCTTACAATTTTGTGTGCATGTATTTATTTCTATTTCGTTGTTTTATTTGGATTCTAGTTCTGGGTTGGGATAGCCCTCACTGCCTGAAGTAATTGTTTCTTAGAAATAGCCACTGCAAGACCGGGCATGGTGGCTTATGTTTGTAATCCCAGCTCTTTGGGAGGCTGAGGTGGGTGGATCACTTGAGGTCAGGAGTTCAAGACCATCCTGGCTAACATGGTAAAACCCTGTCTCTGCTAAAAATACAAAAATTAACTGGGTGTGGTGGTGTGCGCCTGTAGTCCCAGCTACTTGGGAGACTGAGGCAGGAAAATTGCTTGAACCCAGGAGGCAGATGTTGTGGTGAGCCGAGATCACACCATTGCGCTCCAGCCTGGGCAACAAGAGTGAAACTCCTTCTCAAAAAAAGAAAAGAAAAGAAATAGCCATTGTGTTTATTGCTATCTTCATGTTACCCAGGTGGGAGAGGAACGGCCCAGGTGTTGTCCTATCAATGCGCTTAAGTAGAGAATCCAGGGTGAATGCCAGGCATATTACATGGTCCCCTTGGATGCGACAACAATCGTATCTGGTCTGTTTCCTCCCAAGAATTTCTGAGGACTTTAAAATTTAACCAGTGGGACCAATACAGTTTAAATGTATTAGCTGCTTGCCAGTAGGAGCCAAATCATAATTCTTAGCCTTTAATCTCCTGAGAAACGAGCTGAGCAGCTCCGTGTTATTTTTAGGTAGCTTTTCTGGAATAAGCCTAGAGTGACCATTCATGTGTTTCAGTGCAAGTGTTTCACTTTATTTAAAGGGTGACTTTCCTAAATATTATCAGCTAAAGGCATACCATATTTACACATAATTCCCGATATGCATGTCACAGAAATAGAGTGAGTGTCATGGAGAAAAACTTAATAAACTGTAAATTCTCAGAGACACAGAATTTGAACTCTTACTATGGTAGTTGGTACCGTTCAGCTATTATTATTTCATTATTTAAAGTATCCTCGTTGTAAACAGGGCAGAAGTGTACTGTAATAGTGCACTTTTCATTGTGCCTCATTCGTTTCATCTAATCATCCATGATTCTAGTTACACCTCAGGTTCTTAACTAGTGTTAAGTTCTTACAAAGGAATTGCTTACTGAGTTCAGTTGGCTGGTTAATAATAAGAGGTATCCTCTAAAACAGAGTTCAGAATTGCTGGGGTTGGTTCAGATTCATTTGAAATAATGCAAAGATCTGATGCCTTAGTTCAGGCTGTTAAAAGAAAAATCCATAGACTGGATGTTATAAACAACAGAAATTTATTTCTCACAGCTTTGGAGGCTGGGAAGTCCAAGGTCTAGGTGCTGGCTGATATAGTCTAGATCTGTGTCCCTGCCCAAATCTCCTGTGGAATTGTAATCCCCAGTGTTGGAGATGGGGCTTGGTGGGAGGCGGTGGGATCAGGGGGATGGAGTGTCTCCTTGGTGCTGTGGTGGTGTTCTGGTGATGGTGAGTGAGGTCTCAGGAGCTCTGGTTGTTTAGAAGTGTGTGGCACCTCCCCCTCTGTCTATCCCTCCTGCTCCAGCCATGTGAAGCTCCTAGCTCCCCCTTTGCCTTCTGGCATGAGTAAATGTTCCCTCAGGCTTCCCAACAAGCAGAAGCTGCTATGCTTCCGAGATGGCCTGTGGAACTGCAAGCCAGTGAAACCTCTTTTCTTTATACATTACTCAGTATATTAGTCCATTTTCATGCTGCTGATAAAGGCATACCCAGGATTGGTAAAGAAAAAGAGGTTTAATGGACTCACAGTTCCACGTGGCTGGGGAGGCCTCACAATCATGGCAGAAGACAAAAGGCACTTCTCACATGGTAGCAGGCAAGAGAGAGTGAGAGCCGAGCAAGAGAGGAAACCCGATATCAAACCATCAGATCTCCTAAGACTTATTCACTGTCCCGAGAACAGTATGGGGGAAACCACCCTCATGATTCAATTACCTTCACCTGGTCCTTCCTCCAGTATATGGGAATTATGGGAGCCACAATTCAAGATGAGATTTGGATGAGGACAGAGCCAAATCATATCACCCAGTCTCAGGTATTTCTTTATAGCAGTATGAGAACAGACTAATACACTGGCTCATTTGGCTTCTGGTGAGAGCCCTTTTCTGGTTTGTAGACTGCTGCATTCTTGCTATATCCTTACATAGTGGAGGGAGAGATCATCATTCTCATGTCTTTTCTTATAAGTGCACTAATCCCATTTATGAAGGTTCCATTCTCATGACCTAATTACCTCCCAAAGGCTCACTTCTAAATACCATCATGGTGGGATTAGGATTTCAACATGAGAATTTTGGGGGAGGATGCAAACACTTAGTCCACAGCAGATTGAACAGGACTTCATTTTATAAAGCTTGCTGTAATTTGAAAGCTTAAAATGGGCCAATAATGGGCATGTGAGCCAAGAGCGTCATGCTTTGTGTAGGGAGGTAGGTGCCTGGGGGCACTGTGTATCCTCAGAAGGTCCCTGTATCCTGGCTAAATTTGAGCTTGTTATGGACTGTGTGAACCTGCCCTGGTCCACGATGTATGTGCATTGGGCTTGGAGCTGACCCCAGAACCCTCTCTGTCACAGTGTTGCTACTGAGTCTCCATGTCATGCCCTCTGTTTCTGCTCAGTGCAGAGGAAAGTAACTTCTGTTCAAACCCATCTGTGACTAAGTAATATGTGTCCTCTTTTTTTTTTTTGCTGACTCTGAGTTTAATAACATGTTGAGAAAAAGGAAAAAACATTTTCCATTTCATTTTTTGTGGCTTCATTTTTAAAACTTTATTGTGGAAAGTTTTAAACACACACACACACACACACACACACACACACACACACACACACACACACAAGACAATACTATGACGAACCCCCGTTTCCCCCATCACCCAGCTTCAGTAACCATCAACTTTGTGCTGTTCTTATTTTCAGACATGCCATCCCCAGTCCAACCCCTTTTTAGGTCCTGCAGTATTGTAAAGCAAAAATTCAGGCATTTAGTGTCCACACATATATGCGGATGCTTGGACTGCTAACAGATTTGGCCTGGAAACAATAACAAAACCAACCCATAGCCACACTACTGTTACCACTTCTAACAAAATTAACCATCATTCATTCACATTGTTAGTCTAGATTCAGTTTTCCCAGTTGACTCAAATGTTTTTTGTACTGGTTTGTTTGAATCAAAGTATAAAGTCCTGTGACTGCATTTAGTGGATATGTTCCTTAAATTTGTTCTAATCTAATCTATAACAGCCTTCCAGTTTTTGTAAAAATGCCATTCACTGAGTCATTTGTCCTATAGAATTTTCTGCATTCTGGACTTGGCTGGTTGTATCCTCATAGTGTCATTTAACACCTTCCTCTATCCCCATGTTGCCTGCAATTGGGATATTTCAGGGGTGGCTCTGAAGGAGCAACTCCATTTTCTTTCTTTCTCTTTCTCTCTCTCTCTCTTTTTCTTTTTTCTTTTTTTTTTTTTTTTTGAGATGGAATCTCACTCACTCTGTCATCCAGGCTGGAATGCAGTGGTGTAATCTTGGCTCACTGCAACCTCTGCCTCCTGAGTTCAAGCAGTTTCTCCTGCCTCAGCCTCCTGAGTAGCTGGGACTGCAGGCATTCACTACAACACCTGGCTAATTTTTGTATTAGTATTTTTAGTAGAGACAGGGTTTCACCATGTTGGCCAGGCTGATCTTGAACTTCTGACGTCAAGTGATCTGCCCTCCTTGGCCTCCCAAAGTACTGGGATTACAGGTGTGTGCCATCATGCCCAGCTAATTTTTGTATTTTTAGTAGAAATGGGTTTCTACCATTTTGGCCAGGCTGGTCTTGAACTCCTGACCTCAAGTGATCCACCCACCTTGGCCTCCCAAAGTGCTGGGATTAAAGGCGTGAGCCAACATGCCTAGCTAATATTCATATTTATATTTTTAGTAGAGATGAGGTTTCACTATGTTGGCCAGCCTGGTCTTGAACTCCTGACCTCAAGTGATCTGCCTGCCTTAGCTTCCCAAAGTGCTGGGGTTACAGGCATGAGCCGCCCTGCCCAGCTTTCATTTTCATTAAAAAAAAAAAAAAAAGGCCCTGGCTCGTTGTTTTGGTAGCAATTGAGAGAGACTCAGGTCTGCTGCTTCATGATTCATACTTTTTACTCAAATGCCTTTATACTTTTGTGTGCTTGTTTTCCTCCTGTGAATGGAATTAGGCTCTTTTAGCTCTCTTAACTTTATTTTGCAAGCCGGCCTCCCTAGCTCTACACTGTCCTCCTTGCCAGTTCAGCCTTTATTCCATGGCTGATTTTCTCTTCCTAAAGGAAAGAGTTAGTTGGTTTTGAGTTCAAGTATTCTAGCCCCACTACCTAAGCTGTGTAATGCTGGATAAGTTAGTGAGTCTGAATTTCTTCTCCTGGAAAATGGGGATCTATCTCTTAAGATAAAGGAGATAAGAAATTCAATAGTACATGAAAAGGACTTAACACAGTCAGATTCAAGGCTCAAGATATATTAATTTTTCCCCCCTTCTGATTATATCATTCCAAGTTCAAAGATTTTATTTTCTTCTGCCTACTGAAGTTCAGCCTCCTAAGTGGGGTTTTTTTCTTTGAGCAATTTCACCATTTGTTGTAAACACACCTTTCCAGCTTCTGTTCCTCTAAATTCTAGACACACTATCCTAGGAACACACTATTTATGTTGCCTTTGTCTACAGTTTCCCCCTCGGAATGCAGTTTCTTCTGATGTCTGTCTCATGCTTCAAGGACCAGCTGAAACGCTACCCTTTCTCCCACGTCCTCCCATCCCCACCCCTCTCTCTCCCCAGTCAGTAAGTAGCCTATTGCTTGGGTTCGGTAGTCCCACAGTGCTTTGTATGTGCCACTATCATTGCACACATCTCTCTCCAAACTGTATTATGGGTGTGGCTGTAACAGTATTTATCTCGCAGGCAGCTAGTGGTAAAAAGACAGAAAGCTTTCCTCTTCATCTTTGACTTTTGCAGAGCAAGTCTGTGCTCCTGCACATGGCGTGGTGCCAGATGAATATTTGCTGAGTTGTATGGATTCTGATTGCTCTCACCTGTGCGGAGGCCACTGTGGCCACCCCTCCCTGTTCTGCTGGGATAAGGAAGGGCGTATCTGACTCTCTGTGCTCTTGGGAACCTGTGTACCTCCAGGCCTAGCAAGGGGAAGTCTAAACTGGAGGTGCCAGAAGTGCCATTGTCTTTGACCACTAACTGTTGCAGCAGAGTCAGCATCTAACATGTTTCTTAAAGTCATTTGCAGTGACTTTGAGAACAAAGGCTCTCCTGGGAGGATCAGCAGACTTGGTTTGTGCACCAGGCAGGGCTCCTGGCAGGCCTGCCCAGCAGGTCCCCGAGCCTGGGCCTGAGCCCTGACAGCAATTGCAGCCTCAAGGCAGCTGCAGTTATCAAAACTCCCATCCGTACGTCATTTTCCAATCCATGTTCTGCTCTGCTGTTTAGGGGGCTGGAGAGCAGAAAAGAGAGGGTAGAGAAGGGCTTCATTTGAGCCATGGTTTTATGATTAAGAATATACTGCCTCCAGGCTCACACCTATAATCGCAGCACTTTGGGAGACTGAGGTGGACGGATCACCTGAGGTCAGGATTTCCAGACCAGCCTGGCCAAACTGGCGAAACTCTGTCTCTACTAAAAAAAAAAAATACAAAAATTAGACGAGCGTGGTTGTGGTGGGCGCCTGTAATTCCAGCTACTTGAGAGGCTGAGCAGGAGTATCGCTTGAACCCTGGAGGCGGAGGTTGCAGTGAGCTGAGATCGTGCCACTGCACTCCAGCCTGGGTGACAGTGTGAGACTCTGTCTCAAAAAAAAAAAGAGAGAGAATAGAGTGCCTTTGATATTAAAGCAGTATTATTAAATTATTAAATTAGTTAGAAGTGTTGGCATTGGAAACCTAGAGCCCAGTACCTTAATGTGTTACTTTCTAACTTCATGGCCTTGAGCAAGTTACTGAAATGATCTGGACCTCAGGTAGTTCTTTGCTAAAGGAGACAGAAGATACTTCACAGGGCTGATTAGGAATGTAAAGAAATTCTAAATGGCTGTGCACAGTGCTTATAACATTTACTAACAGGTGCGTTACATTATGTTTCTCAGATAGTCATGGGAGATACACCCTCCCTTGTTAGTAACATGGCTGAGACCCAGAAATGTATGCAGCTAGCCAAAGTTACCTTCTAGTAGCCATGATACTGGGTTAGGGTCAGTGTTGTTGACTTTCTATGTTCTTAGTATAAGGATATACTTCATACTTCATGTGGTTCTAGTATGAACCTTTCGACGTTTATACTTCATGAAACTCTTGTTTTTCTTAAAATTTTCCAGAATTTTAATTGATCCTTTCTCCCAGTCTTTGAGGAGGGAAGAAGATGATCATTTCTCCTGATGTTTGAGGACGGAGGAAGAACTTCCCTGCTATAGAACTTGTTAATGTGGCTCACGTTTTCAGAAGGTTATCCCATCATGCAAAGTGGCCGATGGGGAGAGAGTGCATGAGAACATGTTCTTCTGTGATGCTTTGCATACGAAGGAATTTTTTCTTTGCTAATGATCTGTTTTGTTAAAATGAACACTGGATGAGAGAAGAAGGTGGAACATTTAACTATAGGTTAATAATTCATTTAGCAAAGATTTTCACCCTCAGGATTGTATTGGCAACTACCATCAGGAGTGTTTCAGGCCTGTTCCTCCTTTCTTTGGAGTTAAGGCTTGAGGACTTGCTCCTGCTCCTTCCACAGCTGCAGGTCAGCGACGATGACACACCTCATTACCCTTGTGTGGGGCAGCAATAAGACATTTCCAGAAGCATCTGTCTAGCAGGAGCTCTAGAATGTAAATAACCCAAGAAGTGGATGTTCTGTAACTTCTCTGTCATGGGAGTCTGTGATAGGAAGGAGGCCTTTTCCTGCAGCCAGGATGTCTGGCCGCTTCCTGATGGGCATGGAGGGGATCAGTGAGTTAAAGTTTCCAGCATCTGTTGAATGTGATTTGTGTATGGTAGTTCTGTTGACTGTAGGCATCCCCCAGCAGCCTCTAAGAAAGTCACACGTTTGTATATCCTAGAGGGGAAAGGGAGATATGCAAAGTAAATGTTATGAGGACCTGTTTTGTTTTTTATAAGTTAGCAAATAAGATCTTTTCTCTAGTGATACGCCAGCATAGTTGTAATGAATAAAATGCTACAGAAGACATAACATATGAAAAGGTATTAGCTAACTATTTTATTTCAAAGTGATGGACCATACGTTGCATTTAGGCATAACTTTGAGTTGATGACTTCCTGTACTGTCCCCAACCAATTGTCACCCCACAGAGGGCTGTCACGCCACCCTCTAATTGGCACAGGAATTGGTTGGTCTGGGCTTTTAAAATCAGATTCTGAATTCCTTCCTCAGTTTCTCTTCTATCTGCCTTGCACCTGCGCCCATCTGGGCCAGCCTTCTGGCCACAGAACTGAATATGTTTGGGATTTAAATCGTCATTTGCTTTTGAAAGTCACCATACAATAGACAGATAACTTGGAATGCAGGTGAGGCAGAGAATTCACTGCCGTCAAGTCACAGTGTGAATAAGATCACAGAGGTGATCAATAACCTATGACAGGTTGATAATACATTAATGAAGAAGAAACATTAAGAGTGTTGTAGGTGGATATTCATTAAAGCAGTCTCAGTGGACGCAGTCTCTAGGAGTGCTCTTGATGGCTGTTCTTACAGGCTGTACTGTGTGAATTACTTACAGGCTATTTTGTGAATTTTGTACTTTACCCCTCTTTGAGAGGCTTGATTTGGCATGCCTGTGATTATCGTCCTTCTTTTCATTTTTTTGGGTGCTGTTCCTTTTATTCCAGCTAAGGATGGGAAGGGGAGTGTGAGATTGAACTGGTAAGACTGAATTTTCTAGATCTCAGAAATTTGGGACTTATTTGGGGGAAGCAGAGTTGTGCTATTTTTCTGCAACAATCTTAATCTTAAATTAGGCATTGACTTCAGAGTGGTGACCAAGTTGTGTGTGTGTGTGCGTATGTGTGTGTGCATATGTGTATGTATGTGTGCATGTATATGTGTGTATGTGTGTGTGTATGTATGTATGTATGTATGTTTGTTAGATATTTCATATTTGAAGAACACATATACACCATGGAATACTATGCGGCCATAAAAAACTGAGTTCGTGTCCTTCATAGGGACATGGATGAATCTGGAAACCATCATTCTCAGCAAACTGACACAAGAACAGAGAATCAAACACCGCATGGTATCACTCATAGGCGGGTGTTGAACAATTAGAACACGTGGACACAGGGAGGGGAGCATCACATACTGCGGTCAGTTGGAGGGGACTGGGGAGGGACAGCGGGGGGTGGGGAGGGATAACGTGGGGAGAAATACCAGATATAGGTGATGCGGGGAGGAAGGCAGCAAACCACCTGGCCATGTGTGTACCTATGCAACAATCCTGCATGATCTGCATGTGTACCCCAGAACCTAAAGTACAATTAAAAAAACAAAAAGAACCCCCTACTTAAGATATCTAGACTCATCTGCTACTGCTGATCTATGTGACTTCAGACATTTTGCCTGTTTTCTGGGTCTCAGTCTCCTTGTCTGTCTTGTCGAAGGGTTAAAATCTCTTAAGTCCTAGGGATCCTAGTCTATTGAGTTCGTAGGCAAATGCTGGGACTCCCGCATACATTCTGTTTCTGAACCATGCTAGCCTTTGCTAGCTGACATGCTAACATGCTGTCCTCATAGGAAGGAGCTGTGTTTTTCCTTGTTTGAAGGTCCTGTGGGAATTCCAGCGGACAGTGGTGTAGCACTGCCTTGTCCCGTCCTGTAGCTACTGGCTACCTATGGCTGTTGAACGTCTGAAATGTGACTGGTCGAAACTGAGATGTGTTTTCCAGTAGAAAAGACACAATGGATTTCAAAGACTTAGAATGAAAAAAAGATACTATGTTGTTAATAATTTTTGTGTTGGTTTCATATTGAAGCAACAATACTGGGCATATATTGGGTTAAATAAAATAGATTATTAAAACTATTTTCAGCTGTTTTTTTTTTACATGACTGGCCATTAGAAATTGTTAAATGATTCATGTGGTTTATACTGTGGCTCATGTTGTATTTCTACTGGGTATTGTTAATGTATAGAAGACATTCGTCGACTGGGTTTGGTGGCTCATGCCTGTAATCCCAGCACTTTGGGAGGCTGAGGCAGGTGGATCACTTGAGGTCAGGAGTTCCAGACTAGCCTGGCCAACATGGTGAAACCCTGTCTTTATTAAAAATACAAAAAATTAGCCAGGCATGGTGGTGTGCACCTGTAATCCTAGCTACTCAGGAGGCTGAGGCAGGAGAATCTCTTGAACCTGGGAGGTGAAGGTTGCAGTGAGCCAAGGTCATGCCATTGCACTCCAGCTTAGGCAGCGGAGCAAGACTCCATTTCAAAAAAATAAAGAAGACATTTCTCTACTGGCTAAGAAGTTGGAATAAGTGTTTACTGAGCCCCATCCAATTATTAAAGAGTTTATGATTCTGAATGAACAGGGAGGATTAGAAGAAGGGAAACCTGGGGTGGTTGAAATGGTTGAATCTAGCCAGGAGAAGGTCTCTGAGGGAAGACGCGGCCTTGGAACTGAATTTTGAAGTTGGAGAGTCAAAATCTTTTAGGGAGAAGAAAACTGACACAGCTTCCATGACAGAGACATACTGGCCCCCTCCTGCCTCTAAGGAAGCCTGGGGTCTGGGAGAGGACCCAAAAGCCTCCTTCTGGGAAGGTATACCTAGAGCTCTGAGATAAAAAAGAACCCAGGAAAAACAGGATGTCACTGGGTCCTCAAGTCTGGGGCTCAGGGACCACTCAGGCTTAGAGAACTTCCTTGTCTCTGAGCCCCTCAGATGAATTAGTGAGTTCTTCAGGGAGGGTCTTTTTTTTTTTCTCCCTGGCTGGTACTGTGTGACTGGGTGGAGACTTAGTCCCAGGAAAACCGAAATAACTGCTTTTCTTGCAAAGGCTTTCACACAGCTCTTTATCTGGCCTGTGGTTTCGGGGAAGGGCCCTTTTGCAGCTGGGAATTGTCCCCAGGCTTTATTTAGAGGGCTAAACAAGGGAAATAGTTTTGAATGTAACATGTTTCTAACAGTAGTAATCTATGGAAAAAAAAAAGCCTTGTGGACTGCATTTGGTAGCCACATGTAAGTAGAGCAGTATAGTATAATGTATATGATTGTGCTGTGTGTTCTCTGTGTGTCAAAGACATGCCCTTCACGCAGGCACGTCATGCTCAGGTTCTTGTTTTGGACTGTCACACGTGACCGCCTGGTGCTATCAGCTTACTTTGTGGCATGTTATCAGCTGAAACCAGATGTCTTTTTGAACAATGTCATTGTTGCATGGAGCTTTAATACTGACATCCTAGGAGGTGGTCTTTCTTAGATCATAATTTTTTTTTTGTTTTTTGAGACAGATTCTCACTCTTGTCGCCCAGGCTGGAATGCCATGGCACGATCTCGGCTCACCACAACCTCCGCCTCCTGGGTTCAAGTGATTCTCATGCTTCAGCCTCCTGAGTAGCTGGGATTACAGGCATATGCCACCACACATGGCCAATTTTTGTATTTTTATTAGAGACAGCGTATCTCCATGTTGGTCAGGTCGGTCTCGAACTCTTGACCTCAGGTGATCTGCCTGCCTCAGCCTCCCAAAGTGCTGAGATTAAAGGCATGAACCACGATGCCCGGCCTTAGGTCATAATTTTTTAAATTGCTGTAATGTGTGTTTAAAGAATGACTGTGCACACAAGAAGACAAAAAGTGGTCCGAAGATCTGGGTGTAAGTCAGGTAGATTTGATTGTAATAGAAGTCAACATTTAATGAGGAGTTGCTTTGTGCCAAGCAGTCTTCTAAGCAGTTTAAATATATTAAGTTATTTAGGCCTTGCACAACTTTATATGGTAGTTCATTGTTTCCATTTCACAGATGAATGAATTGGGCACACAGTGGTAAACTGATATCCTCAGGGTCAACAGTTACTAGGTGGAGATGTTGAAACTTGAATCTGTGCCATACACCGTTGTTAATTGAGCATTTCTGTTAACTACCAAGCACTTACTGGGCCCTGTGGATGGCTCCAGAGCAATGGATAAGTCAAATAGCTCCCATCTTTACTGCCAAGCCATTCCACCATTCTGAGCTTTAGTTTCCCCAGCTGGAAAACCAGCAGCCAAACCCTGTCTTGCACAGCTACTAAGATTTGTTTGTTAGGATCAGTTGCCTTCATGCAGGAAAATGTGATGTTCATCCCTGGGAGAAGGCTGGGTCCATCAAAGGCTATGCATGGCTTCCATTTGCAAATGTCGGAAAAGATGGGGTGAAAATGGGAGGAACGGAGAGAAGGATGAGAAGATGCAGCTTCCTGATCCCAGCACATTCTCAGGATTTGGTTGTCAGGTCCCTGCCCTGTGCCCTATGCTGGTGATCTTGTTCTTGTCTTGCTGTGTGTTCTGACTGGAGTCACACCTAGCATGTGTGGTGTCAAGTCAGTGGAAGCAACAGGAGTTGGTCTCATAGCCCTTTAAAATATAAGCTCCTCAGTGCGTCTCCTGGCCTGTGTGGACCACTGTCTGGGGATACCCTGTACCCATTGCTGTCTGCTAAAAGGATGAGAGACATCAGGTGCAGAGACAGACCCTGGGTGACAGTGCTCTGTCTTGGTCTTTTCCATATCTAGGAGGCTGCCGTAAGTTTGATACTGAAAGATTACAACCTGAAACAGCTCAGTGTTTTTCCGTAAGCACAAGAACATAAAGTCTTGACCTTTTGACTTTCTGTGACACAACACAGAGAGAACCTTGCATCCTTTCTTTTGGTTGTCATGCTGTCTTTTATCTTTTCGAGGTCATGGCAGTAGGGGCCTTAATAACTGGAGATGAGTATTGCAGGGATTTACGTTAGTCCTATGTTCTTTCTTGAGTAACGGTGGTTAGTCAGGTCATTACCATTAATGGATCACTTTGAGGAGGAATTGCCTGTGCCAGGAGCTTTTTGTAATCTCTGTCTTGTCTGATCCTCAAGGCAGCCTTGTGAGGTAGGTATTGATGCCGGAATTGTATAGCCAGAGGTGCCAAGGCTCGCCAGGGTCACGTGATTGTCATGAAAGCTGGTCAGGAAGCATAGCTCCCATCTCAGTGCCCCTGACTCCATCATTGCTGCTGCGTGCTGGGGGTTTGTCAGCATGGAGCTGCTTCCTGCTGATAATGATGGGTACCTCTCCTTAGAGGTTTCAGTGCTTTGTACCATTAAGGGAAAACTTTTACCGTTAAAGGCCACATAGTAAATATTTTGGCTTTGCAGACCACCGTGTTTCTCACAATGACTTAACACTCCCGTTGTAGAGCAAAAGCAATCCTAGATAACAGATAAACAGATGGCCCTGAGTGTGTTTCAATAAAACTTTATTTACAGAAATAGGCAAATTTGGCCCGCTGCAGTAGTTTCCCAGCTCCTGATTCAGGGTTTGGTCTAAATGGAAATGGTTATTATTATTACTATTATTTTTCGAAAGTTTATGAAGGATGGCAGGTTGCCAGCAACACATAGAAAGGGAAACTCTCTGTTTTGCAATTTGGATACATTCCTGCTTGGAGGATGTCTCATGGAGGCTGGAGGTTATAGAATCTCCTTGAGGGTAGCCCAGGGTGGAACCCATAGTACTCAGTGAGTGTAGACATGGGCCCAATAAAAGGTAGCACTTGCATCATGGTGTACTGATGGCCTTGTGATGTCCATCTCACAGCAGCCCCTGTGGCCTTGGATTCTTACTTTTTCCCTCTTACCTTGCCTTGGAATACTGCCTGATCAGTATCTGGAGGTGGCTGCTTTGGGATAAAGGTGCTTCCTATAATCCTGAGCCTGACATGAGAGAGTAGGAAAGCTCTTGGACTTCCTTGGAGTCACTATGCTTCCTACCAACTTTGGTGTGGAAACCCAAGCCTTTCCAAGGTAATGTATCTCTAGGGCTCCCTCTTATAAATGCTGGCTTTGTTCCCCTACGAAGGAGCTGGGATGGGCTGCTTTGTGGGCCTGAGGAGCTGGGGAAGGGAGGGCAAAGTGAGCTCCCAGTGAGATGCAATTCATTGTTGAGCTGGTGCTGCTTGGATGTTGTGAGGTTTTCTTAAAAACAACTCCTTATTGTGTAGCCCACCCAAAACTTTGGTAACAGAGGGGAGCTACAGTTAAACTGTTCCCAGAGAGTCCATTGTTGGTGTGTTGAAATACTTAAGAAAAAAAAAACACAAAAACACTAGGTAATAGTCACAACAGACCCTTTGGTTGGATCACTCATCTGCTTCTGAGCATCAACTCAAAATGTTTGGAGCAACTCCAGTAGCTGCTTGGTATTCTTTTGGCCTGGTTCGTCTTCTGTTAGTAAAAGGCTTTGAAATGCTGGGCTAGGGTGAGTCTTGGCACCTCTTGATTTTAGACATTAATAAAGAAGCTGATGGTCCATGCCCACCATAAATAGGGTTCCAGCCTTTATAGAGGCTAAATCTGCTTTAGGCCTATGGTAAACTGTATTCCCCTTGTAACTCTTGAAACACTAGATTGGTTGGAGACATTTATTTTTAAGATTGAGGCCGCTAAGGACATGACCTGCCATTGGTGATGGGTTGGATCACACAACCCATGGGGACCTGTAGGTGGCTCCAGAAGCTCTTGTTCAGCCTCTGATTTCAGAGGGTTCTGAATTTTGATGCACATGACCTATACCTTGATCCTGTGTCCTGTTATTAAAGATATGTCTATACAGTCATTCAGGTATTTCAAAGAACTTGAATTGCCTAGTTGACCAACTGTAACTGTTGAAGTGAGAAATGATTTATCTCTTAATGCTTTTGAAATGAGCAAAAACATGATAGAAGAAATAGTAATATTTTAACATGCCACACATCTTTTTTGTATATCAGAACATGCTTTACTGAGGATAAACACTGTTGTTGGCTAAAAGGTACAAAGTTTTAGTTAGGATGAATAAGTTGTGGAGATCTATTGTACAGCATGGTGACTATGGTTAATAATAATACCTGAAAATCGCTAAGAAGTTAGATCTTAAATGTTCTCACGACAAAAAAAAAAAA
>PVKP010030422.1:0-27971 GCA_004027715.1 Plecturocebus donacophilus
AAGAAGAGCTAACGATCCTAAATATATACGCACCCATTACAGGAGCACCCAGATACATAGGGCAAGTTCTTAATGACTTACAAAGAGACTTAGACTCCCACACAATAATAGTGGGAGACTTTAACACTACACTGTCAATATTACATAGATCAACGAGATAGAAAATCAACAAGGATATCCAAGACTTGAACTCAGACCTAGAACAACTAGAATTAACAAATATTTACAGAACTCTCCTCCCCTAAATCCACAAAACATACATTTTTCTCAACATCACATTATACCTATTTTAAAAGTGACCACATAATTGGAAGTAAATCACTCCCCAGCAATTGCATAGCATTTCACAGGTTTAAATAAAATATTGGTTGGCTGCTTATTTGTTATTTTCAGCCCCTATTCCTTCCTGTCTCCATTGTTAAGCACAATTATTGGCATAAAAGAGGTTTTTAATATCCATTTTTAGATTGTAATCTAGCCTAGGCAATAAAACAAGAATCCCATTCTCTCTCCCTCTTTCTCTTCCTCTTCTTTCTCTCTTTCATTCTTTTTTTTTCTTTCTTTTGCTGTTTCTTTCTCTCTCCTTTTCTCTCTTTTTCTAAAATCTCTTCCTCTTTCTTTCTCTCTTTCATTCTTTTTTTCTTTCTTTTGCTTTCTTTCTTTCTCCTTTTCTCTAAAAAAAAAAATTATTATTGTAATTTGAAATAGTTTAAATGCCACAGAGCATACACATCAGACACCTAGAGACTGTAGATTCTGCAATCTCTGAGAAATGTTCACTTAAATCTTTTTCCATATAATATCGTGTAGATTAGTATATAAGTAACAAATGCTTACCTAATGAGGAAATTGAAAGGCTTTGCTCATGTGATATTCTCATAAACCACTAAGAATACAATGCACTTATTCTTAAGATACGTACACTAGAGACAAAAGTTATATGCTTAAAACATTAATATTAAATAAAAAAAGATTTTAATATATTCTGGTGTTAAGATGCAGTAGTTTCTTCAATTTGGATGTCAGGGTTTTAAAACTAAGGAAATAATTACTATAAGTCATATGACAAATATTTTTGTTACCCTCAATTGTCTGATGATGATTTATTAGCTTATAGTTCAAACTCAATTACTATGCCATCTGTATTCTTTATTATTTCATGTCTAGGATTCACTGAAGTGAGCCAGTGATACTATTTTCCCCCTTTTTTACAGATGAATAAACAAGCATTAACAATGAACTGACTGGGCCAAGAGGTCAACAGTGACAATATAGATGAGTAACTGGACTCCATAAACCTTAACCCTGCTAGGTTCTGGTGTCTGCTGACTTGTAGCACTGGCAGACATTGCATTTATCACAACAGAACAAAAAATACACACTATTCCTCAGAATGTAAGGAGTGGGCCATCTCTCTACGTGGGAAGCATAGCCATTGTAATGGGAGGATCTGGCTCAATATCTCCTCTGACTGAGAAAAATTGATCTACTTCCTTCTGGCCAAATCGGAAAGAAGGAGTTATTTAATTTTTTTTGACCTTCAATTTTCACATCTAGAATTTTACATCAAATGGCTTGTAGGATCTAACCTAGTATTAACTTCCCTGATTTAGCATCAGAAAATAACAGCTTTCTTTGTTTTGAGGATTTCTTCCTTTGAGTAGAGGGATCTATTGAGATCTTGACAGTGTGGCTACAAGAGTAGCTAAAAAGTCAGGGTGAGGTCAAGTGAATTGCGCAGACACACATGGACATGCATTGCACAGGCTTGGATGCACACACACAGGCCAGGCAGAGACATACAGACTTATTCCAAATTTTAGTCAGGCACTTAGAACTTGGTTGGGAGGTGGAGATATATACTCTTTTTTTTTTGTTTCAAGGAGCTATTCTCCTTCTGAGTTAATCAAGTTTTTATTTATTTTTCAGCTACCTCTTTATCTTTCCATCAAAACATGTTTCTGGTTTGAAACTAAGTCCTGGAAGCTAAGCAGAACAAAGGAAACTAAATAGCACCTGGCTTTCTGATCCCAAACATTTGTGACATCTTATCTTTAGGACACACTGTTCCATCATCACCTCAGAAAACAACAAACACATAAAAACAGAGGCACAGGATTCATTCCTTTAGATTAGAAACAACTGGATTGACAATGACAAGCTCATTCTGCCACATCAACAATCACCGTGCTTGAAGACTTCAGTGGAAGAGGAACAATCTAGCAATTTTCTCCACCCACTCTTAATCCCACACCATCAACCAAGTGCAGATAGAACTCAGACATCTCAGTCTCATTCATTTCTTTCTTCATTCCTTCTGCAATCCATTTCACACTTCCATCTCTTCCCAATTTTGTTTTTGTTTTTCTTTTCTTTCTTTCTATTTTTCTTTTTGTGAGACATGGTCTTTCTCTGTTGCCCAGGCTGGAGTGCAGTGGTGTGATCATAGCTCGCTGTAACCTTGACCTCCTGGACTCAACGGGTCTTTCTGTCTCAGCATCTGGAGCAGCCAGGACTACCACACCCAGGATAATTATTTTATTTTTATTTTTGTAGAGACAGGATATCACTATATTGCCCAGGCTGGTCTCAAATTTCTGGCCTCGAGTGATCCTTCTGCCTTGGACTCTAAAGTGTTGGGATTACAGGCATGAGCCACCATGGCTGGCCTTATTTTTTCTTTCTTTTGACTTTTTAAAGATTTTCTTGGCAAAGTCTATCCTTCCTTTTTTTCTTTCTTCCTCGCTCCCTTCTGTCCTACTCTTCTAATTCATGACATTACAACATTATACATCATAGCCCCTGGCTATGGTTTGACATGAGAAATGTCGGGTTCGTTATCTAAAGTTTGTATCTCTAATGTTTTGGGGAGAACTTTTTAATAACTTGCTATTAAATGTATATAAATGTGTTGGTTTTTAGCTGCTTTTAGGAGGTCATTAATAACTGATTAATATTTACAATATCTGACCAAAATCAGTGAGGTTAGTAGGAGATAATTAAGATCTTGGCACTACTGCCGTTGTTATTCACTGGATGTGTAAAGCCCTTCTGTCCCCTCTAGGACTTTCTTGGTTGTAGACATTGATATAATGTCATCTTCAATTAGCTAATATTTTGATGTTTTGCTTTTATCACTTATTCACTTTATGATATGATGGACCAGCAGAAGAGACACTGTTTACCTTTTGCCTTACCTACTCAAGATGTCCATTGCCATATGGAGCTACTCAAAACGCCTCCACAGGATGGAGAACTCATTAGTTCAAACCTGTGTTTGTTAGCCCTCTGTAACTTGAACAACCACAGCACAGAGGGATGGCATATTACTTTGTATATTGCTGTTCATAAAAGAAGAGCCTTATTTCTTGAGTGTTTATTTTTTTCCTATCCCCCCAAATAACTTGAATCACCTTGATAAAAGCATTTAGAAACAGTTTTCCAAAGTTAATTTTTTCTTGCCACAAGTTTCCATCTAAATAATAAAGAAAATGTGTTAGAGAAATACATTCTTTCAGCCCTGCTAGAAACTCTTTTGGTTCTTTAAATCAAGACAGTCCTTGTAAGCTACTGACTCCTTGTGAGTCTACATTTTTTTTCTCTCTGGTATAGCATCATTCATAGTCCTCTCTCCCAAACCTTAGTATCCACTCCTTAAATATACATTGTTCCAAGAAATGTGTAGTTTCCTGTCTTGGTAAAAGATAACCATATGCTATTAAGATGTTAAGAGGTTTTGAAAAGCAATAACACCCTCACTAAAACTTTGGATAGAAGAATATGCTCTAAACATTTTTAGTTAAAAACTACCCCTTCTCCTCCTTCTCTTCACGTATAAATATTAATTCACAGTGGAGTGTGTTCTGGGCTCTGTTTTAGGCACCAGAGGTATAAAGTACATTTTCTTAGTGAAGCTCATGATCTAATAGAGAAGATAAACATTCAACATCATCAACAACAACAGCAAGTAGCTGTATGTAAAAATAAAGCCAAAGAATGATTAATGCTTGTGGGGTCACTTACTTGCTGTTTTTGTATCCATTCCCAGTTTTTCCCCTGGAAAATATATTTTCAAAAGTTGCTTACACTCTGGTCTCCAGCTAATTTTGGTCAAAGGGAAGCAGTAACAGGAGACTGGAGGGCAAGGGGAGAAAAAATCCAGAATATTTCTTCTCCCTTCCTTCTGTTTCAGGCAGTGCATCCTGCAATGGCTGCATCTCCTCTAGATGAGCCACCTGTCTTCTGTATGTAAACCACTATGTAAATCAACCACTTCCAACCGAAGGGCAGCTCTTGGGCTCTGGTGACACTGTCTCACTTTCCCCCTAATCTCTATGCTGCTTTATTACTATTACTGTCTCACTTTCTCCCTCAAGCACTAAAGTTTAAGCAATTTCCTGTTTCTTTCTAATCTCTACACTTCATTTATTACTATTTATTTACACAATAACTCTTCTTTTGGGCCACCTAGTTTGGATTCTTTTCTCATATAGGACCTTGTGTGACACAGTGTGATGAAGTTGGAGGAAAGGAGTAAAGGATGATATCCAGGCTTTGAGCCTTGGCAACACCATGGGCATTGATGACATTGACTGAGTTGGTAAAGACTTAATGAGGAATAATCATGGAAAGGGCTCTGAGGGTGGCAGGAACCAGTAATTTTATTTTGGACATTTTAAATTTGAGATGCTCAGTAGAGTAGACATCTAAATCCAGATGTCAAGTAGGCATTTAAACATGTATGTCTTGAGTCCCAGGGAGAAGACTGGGCTAGAGATGAATGCTAGGAATCATTCATGTATAGATAGCCAGGAGACTGGATGAGATCTAGGGAATAAATGCTGAGAAATGTCAAAGAGACCCCTGGACTAAACTTAGAGCAATTCAATATTTATAAGGTGGATAGAGGAGGAGGATTCAATGAAACAGACTGAGAAGCAGCATCCAGGGAGGAAGAAAAATAATTGGAAGACTATGGCAACAAGAAATTAAGTGACACAAGAGTTTCAAGTGGAGGGCATGATCAATTGTGTCAAATGTTGCTCTAGGGCTGATAAAGAAGAGAATAGAGAATTGACCATTTAATTAGAGTTATCAGCCACTGCCCTGCAGCGTCTGTGATGATGATAGTGGGATTTTGCTCAAGGGACAAAAGGCAGAAGATCTGAAAAACTGAGCAAGAAAACATAGCCTCCACTGACCAGACAATAGATACCTTTTTTTATCTAGAAAAGGAAGCAATTCCCACCCCCATTCCATCCCCCACCAAACCCCATTCCAGTGGAGGGTAAGTTTCTGGAATTAGAAAAACCTACAACGTCTTGTCCTGTAATTCTGTGCCAGAAGTTCTCAGTTGGGCATGTTATGACATTTTGAGTAGGAGAATTCTGTGAAACTGGTCTTTGCCAATGCGTTACAAGATGTTTGGTACCCTTGACCATTGCGCCCCCCAACACTAAATGCCACAATAGTTACACTTGCTTTAATGCTCTCCTCTCTAAATGCTTTTCATTGTTACCAACCATATTTCCATTTCCTTAGTCTCACTATTACCTTCCTTCATACCTTCTTTGAATGTTTCCTTTTTCAGACATTTAATAATTCAAATAAACAAGGATTAGTGACATTATTATTGGGATCAATAATTGATGAACTGTAGTAATAATAGGAAGATAATTTGAGGTAAAATAAACTATTCATCTTGTCAAATAATATAATTCATTCAACTATACATTTAAAAAATACTTTGGGCAAGGCTTTGTTCCAAGGGCAGCACAGAGTACAAAGTGGGAAATTTTGGTGACTTAAATTTCAGGGGAGACACTCAGCAACTCCTGTTTCTCCCTCCCCTTCCCCTGAATAATCTTTAAAATGTTCTTTGATTCTAGGTTTTCTATCTTTTGCCTTGCTTCCCTATGTGATTGCTCAAGATGGGAGTGAGAATCTCTCTTAAAAGTCATCTTAGACAGTCATCTCTAGTTCTCAGTGGCCAGCACTGCTAAAAGCTATCCTCAGTTTTACTGTTCGGATTGTTAAAAGTTTGAGTTTCTGTCATTCTATTGGGTCCTGGATCCAGTCCTGGCTCTAACTCATACTGGTTGTGTCACTTTGTGCCATGCACTTAGCTTTCTGTGCTTCAGTTTTCCTCATCTGTAAAATGGGAATTTAACAGTAGTACCAATCTCATAGGGTTTTTATGAAGATTAAATCATATTCTATTTATGACAGTGTCCCAGTGGGGAGCACTATAAAATAAGATTCATGAAATATCACTTTGCACACCAAGAAAAAGTCATATTTATTTCCTCTAATGAGGACAAATATCTCACAGTATTTAACTTCTTTCCATTCGGGTGACTTGCAATCCCAATTCTCATTCCCAGAAACTGAAGCAATGTTTTGCTCTTTTATGTCATAACTTTTTTTTTCTACTCTGATAAAAAATCAGAGAAAGAAAACGATTGAATTTCGAGTAAAGGCTTTGCACTTGCAAGGCGAACTAGTGCTTGATAAGATGAAGTCTTTGATTCACAATGGGGAAAATATTACATATTCTGGATCAGATGGTGTAGATAAAAGTAGAAGTTGAAACACCTTTGAAAAGCACTCTCACTGTAAGTAGTGGGCTCAGTGCACAAAAACAGAGAGCCCAAATTCTTTTCTAACCACTTCTAATGTCAAGACTCCAGTTATTTCAAAGAAAGTTTATGAGCAGAGACGCTCAAACTGAAGGATGCTGGAGGAGGCTGATGCTGCAGAGGTTGCTAAAATGTAGATTCGAATGTCCCTTCTCTAGACATTTTCCTGTAGGTTGAGTTGGAGTTCAGACACTTGCACTTTTAACAAGTATCTAGGCAATTCTGATGAAAGTTATCTCTGAAGTAGATATTGTCACACTCTGTGTCTAGAATGCTGGACTCTATTTCTGAATATATATGATTCACAATTCGTTAACAAAACAGTGATTTTTTTCTTTCACGTTTGTCCTCGTCCAATAATCTGGCTATGCCATACCAAAAATATGAACAGCAATGGGAAAATTCAGTTAATATACAAAATATATTCAAATATTCTGAGGTGTGGTATTGTGTACACAAAATAACTGTATGGATGATAGAATCTTTTTGTTTCCTTTACCAGTATGTTTTGTGTTTGTTTCAGCAGCCATTTAAGTCTATTCTTACTGTCATTGTGAAGATTAACTTCATGTGTCAACTTTAGGCTGCAGGATGCACAGGTGTTTGGTTAAATGTTATTCTGGGCGTGTCTGTGAGGATGTTTCTGGATGAGATTCCCATTTGAATTAGTACACTCAGTAAAGTCAATTTCCCTTCTCAATGTGGATGGGCCTTATCCAATCCAGTGGAGGTAAGAGTAGAACAAAAGACAAGGGAAGGGAGAATTTGCTGTCTGTGACTGAATGTTTTTGAGCTGGGACATCAGTTTTCTCCTATACTTGGACTTGAACTTACACCATTGGCTTTCTTAGGTATTCATCTTCCAGAAGACATATCATGGGACCTCTCAGTCTCCAGAATCATGTGAGAAGTTCTTTATAGTTAATCTTTCTCTTGCTAATTGGTATTAATATAACATTATTATAATTAAAATACATAAAAGTATTTTTATATGTAATAGGATCTATCTATATCTATCTATCTATCTATCTATCTATCTATCTATCTATCTATCTGTGTTTCTACCTATATTTGTACCATCTCCTATTAGTTCTTTTCTTCTGGAGAACCCTGATTAATACAGTCAAGTAAATCAATATAAAAAGAAGGAAAAAAAAGAGTGAGTACTGTGTAAATCAGTCAAAGGGGAGCATGAAAATGATATATTTATCATAAGGTTCTTTCTTCTCTCCTCTTTTATAAACTTTTTCAAATTTCTCCAAAACTACTTCCTGAACCTTTATTAGAATTCATTTCAAATTTGGGCAGTAAAATATGTCTGCCTGAGGTAGTGATTAACCATCCATGTTGAAAGGTCTACAATGGTAATTCCATGGAAAAGAAACCTAATTAAATGTCACAGGCTTTTTACTACTTCTCTGCTTTAAAAAGTAAAGCCATGAAGAGGTTGCTTCAGGCTCTCCAAAATCCTTGTCAATATGGATTGTAAAACCTGATGTTAAATCTTTAAGCACTTATTTGTTTAAGAAAATGAGATATTTATTTTGTCAGCATTTCTCTACATTGCTAGGTATGTTGATTTATGTATTAGGTTTATATTGTAATGTCCACCATTATTGAGGCATAGTCAGAATTTAAGTTTATGCCAAAGCATAAGAAAATTCTTCATGGAGATCGCTTCAAGATGCTGACAATTCCTGGGTATAGAGGAAAATTATCCATTAGCATTGAAAGTCCTAAGCATCTTTCACAGATTAATGATAGTTACATCAGCTCTGAAGAAAATGGTGGGAAGTTCCAACAGGCTCTGAGTTGGTAGAAGAGACTCATAGAAAATAGAAGACAAATTTTTTTTTTGCATATAAGAAAATTGAAGCTGAAAAAGAGTGAAAAATAAAAGGCACACCTGGAAGTTAGTTTCTTCATAATGCCATTTTATTTGTATAAATTTGATAACAAATTACAGTGCTTGGCATTTATAATTACCATCTTTATTAGAAACATTAACTAGGACTTTTTGCACTGCCTCAGCATTGCCCTGTACTGGGACAAAGAAGCACAGAGTATCTGAGAACATCTCTAACTTCACAAAATCAGTGCAAAAAAGAAAGTGAAGAATTTTGGGGGAGTGTGGGTGGACTGGTTGGTGACACTGTGAGAATCCTTTACACACAGCGCTGAAAGATTTCCGAGCTGTAGAATCAGAAGCCTGTTTCAGTGTTATTATCCAGTGCATGGTGAGAGGTTACTTGAGAGAGTGTGATGTGTGTGCATGCCCTGTAGCTGTGAGTGTGAACAAGTACCTGTGGCTGTTTCTGGTCTGCCAATCCCAGAGAGTGCTGAAGGCTGCTGGGGGACCTGACATCAGCGGAGTTAGGGTCTATGTAGAGTGGCTCAGAATAAGAGGGTGCTGATATTCTCCTCTGGGTCCCTGTAGGTGTCTCAGTAGAGGGAAAAGGACCTTAGCAGTCCCTCTAGTTTCACTGAAGGAGCAGAAATGTTAATGGAGGAGGGAGGACAGAGATTGCCCAGGTGTAAACCGGCCAAATGAGGTTATACCCCACACCAGAATCCAAGCATTGGTAGGGCTGAAGGGAGACACTGCTGACCTTCTTTGAGGGAATCCTCAGCAAACCACTCCCATCATTTAGGTGAGGACTACCACAACTGTTGAGGCTTCCAGCAGCAGGATGGATTATTTTGAGCCAGAGCAAGAAAAGGCTCTCTCCCTACAACCTCCAAATAATCAGTTGATTAGGAAGATATGCCCCTCTTATCCCATCTCCATTCCCAATTATGAAAAAGCTAGACCTAGAAGAAAGAGCAGAAGCAGGCAGTCCTGAACCAAACTTTCCTACCCAGCCCCAGTTCACACACACGCACACACACACACACACACACACACACACACACACACACACAACCTCTAAGGTGTTAGAACTGGAGGAATATACCATACTTCTTGATAACGGGTAATTGGCCAGGAAATAGAAGATTTATTGTGAAACAGGCTGAGTTGCAATAACTACAAAGTTATTCACCTAAAGTTATAGAATCTGTCCAAAATGTGAAAGCTTGGGTTGGAGACAATAATTGGAGAAAAATAAAACAACTTTTTATTTACTTCTTCCTGGGCAGGTACTCCTCAGTTAATCTTTTAAAGAAATTATCTGATTTAACGAAGATCTTAATTTAAATAAAATGGAGTTGTTTATCTTATACAGATTCATTCTCTAAACTACAATTATAATATAAAGTAACATATAGTGGACAACTTTGTATCTAAAACATGATTATATTTTTCAAAATTTAATTTGTACCTTTTTTCCAATAACATTACTTTTGGGCAAAGCAAAATTTGATTATGCTCTTGTATGTAAAATAATTATATTTTGTATCTAAAATATGACTATGTTTTTCAAAATTTAATTTGTAACTTTTTTTTTTCCAATAACACTACTTTTGGGCAAAGCAACTACTATGTTTTAAAAGAATCAGAGTAAAAGAATTAGTCGTTCCTTTCAAAATTTCTGTGCCACAAAGAAGTTAAGTAAATTGCTCAAGGTCATGTTTTAAACTGGTTTAGAAATCGAAGCATCATCCGTTGCCCTACACATCGTAAATAATAAAAGTCTGATTGATGAAAATACATCATCGGTGAAATGGACAATGACTCTCACATATACAAATCATGTGTATTACTAAGTAGGTAGATGTTCAGAAACACAAGGACACTATAAACCATCTCATGCTGGTCTTGAAATGTTTTCTTTACCATTCCTTCTTTAAGTATCCCATATCGCTTTGAGTTCATCAACCATCTGGAAGAAAACAGTTGATTCTACTATGCATATACTTTTATAAATTTTCTCAAACTCAAATAAATTGAGACATTTGTTGGAGAAAAGAGGTTTGAAAGCTTACAATTGCTAAATAAATGCACAGTATATATGTCTCCTAGGTAGAGTTATTGGAAGTTGGAAACATTTTGGGGGATTTCGTCATGCTTTCTTGAAGGTAGACATAACTGCGAATTTATTTCTATCCTGATAGTGCTAAAGACAGTCAGAGAAAAAAAAATCTAAGCAGCAAGATGTTGAGTAGCATAGTGGTAACCATGAAAAAGTATATAAGAAATAGAAAAATTAAAACTGCAGTTGAGCAGAATTTCACTTCCAGGCACAAGGTCAGACTTAAGTTGCTGAAGTAGTAGAGCCTACTGGTGGTTGGGGGATAATGGATCTAGGAAGACAATTTGCTGAGAGAGAGACGAAAAAAATCAGTAGAAGAAAGAGCTTCAGAGTATATGTTTTCTGTCTTAGACTCAACACAGATGTTTTCTTTTCCACACAAAATTTAAGACATTTTTAAAATGACCCTCCAATAGCAGCTGCAGAGGACATTCACAGACATTTGAAGCTAAAAGATTTCGTGTTTGCACTGGAAAGCCCTCTTTTCAAATTTTTGATTGGTGTATATTACTGTATTTCTAAGGAGAATAAGAACAGCTAATGCAATAGAAATGCTATTGGAAAAGTTAATGTAGTAAAGATAGAATGCTTTTGCATTTTAAAAATCCAACCTGAAATTGAGTTATTTGCAATTAATCTATTAACTCTTAACTAGAAAAAAATCTAGATCAACCTGGGGAAATACAACAGGGTGAGATGTTGGAGTAAGAGACAGGAACCAAGCCAACCAAATACCAAAGAAGTTGAATGGTTGGGGGGTTAGGGGAGGGATAGCAGAGGGTGGGGAAGTTGGGGAGGAATAATATTGGGAGAAATATCTAATGTAAATGATGGAGGAGACGGAGGCAGCAAACCACCATGGCATGCGTATACCTATGTAACAATCGTGGAAGATCTGCACATGTACCCCAGAAGTTAAAGTAAAAAAAAAAAAAAAGAAGTTGAATAAGAAATAAGTCAGAGATTGCCCTATGCCATTTTTGCTAAGAAATTACGGATAGTTAGAGGAAAAGAATTGGTAGTTAATGTTAGAATATTTGCACAATATTTGTAGTTGACTAGCTATAGGCATATTTAACTGTTCCAAATGTTATAGTGGTCATTCTATATTGTAGATTCAGTTCTTTTCAATAGGATTTTTTTCACTTATAAATTTTTTAGTGGAAAAAAGTCACTTCAAATATTATGGAAGAGAACATTAGTTTACTCCCAGTATATCTTTCCTTCTTCTACAATAACAGAACTCTGATTTTTACCTTGGTACAATGATACAACCAACATTTGCATTCATAGTCCTGTTCACAGAATTGGTTGTTTCTCATAAGCATGCCCATCCCTTACCAATGTCTACTGCTCTGCTCCACAACACTTATGAAAATCCACCCATACAATTATGTTAGAGAAGAATATCAGATAGGCATAAGTTTGGACAAACAAGTACACACAGTGTAAAGAATTAGCTCATGGATAGACATATAGGCTTAAAAAAGATAAAATTCTATTCCTAAGAGAATGATGGCTGCCACCCAAGTGTTAAAGAGAGGGATAAGATAAGGAAATTGGGAACCTTCTGAGAACAGCTAAATAGATTCTGCTGATTATTGCTGAGATTATAGAAAGAGGAAGGAAGAAAAGGTGATCACTGAAGTCTAATTCCATTTACCACACTGTCAGCTTAGGTTGCTGAGTCAAGGACTAAAATTGTCCGCAGCAACAGCTAAACAAAGAAACATTGATTAAAACAAAAACAAAAACAAAAACAACAGAGCAAAACAAATGGCTAAGATTTAAAGAGAATACTATTGTCACTACTCTAGATATGTAACATGATCTTATGACCAAAAACAAAGTTGTAGTCCCATTGTTTCAAGATAATTATTAACTCCCACACTTTTCTATAAGTTATTCAGCATTTTTTCTTTTTAAGGGTTAAGCTGATAGGAGAAAGTGCCATTAACTTTTGGTTAATAGTGCATTACACATTCACCCTCCTATTTACTATCCACTTATATTTATTTTTTGTTAATTAAATGATCTTATCCTTGGGCTTTGTTTTTAAAAATCAGCTTTTGCCTCGGTATTAAAGACTATTAATCTCCTACTCAAATATCTATTTCTCCCTCTAGCTACCTCTAGTTTTCAGCTGTGGTAAGGCCACTTGAAATAAGACACCATTTCCCACCCTCTTTTGCAGCTAGGTGTGGCCATGTGATTAAACCCAAGACAATGAGCTATTAGTTGAAACATAGTGTAGCAATCTCTGGGAAATTTAAGAAGCAGTGGTATGAACCCTTTACCACTCCTTTTATCCCTTTGCTTAAAATATGAACACGATGACTGGCCCTTGATGGACCATTAAGACAAGGGCATCTTCCATAGCTGGCTGCCAAGGATCACACTGGGTTTCAGAAGACAGAGGAGTCACTATGCCAGCCTTCGACTGTTCACATCCAAACTTTTACTTGAGAGAAGAATACATTTTTATTTTGCTTAAGTTGCTATTTTGGCAGCAAAATAGGATGGCTCATGCCTAAATTCTCAGCATTTTGGGAGGCTGAGGTGGGAGGAACATTTGAGACTAGGAGTTTGATACCAACTTGGACAGCATAGCAAGACACCTTGCCTGCAAAAAATAAAAAGAAAAAGAAATTAGCCAGGCATGGTGGTGCATGCCTGAGTCCCAGTTACCTAGGAGGCCATGGCGGGAGGATTGCTTGAGCCCAGGAGTTTGAAGCTGCAGTGGGGTATGATTGCACCATTGCACTTCAGCCTGGCCACAGAGTAACACCCTGTCTTAAAAAAAAGTTACTGTTCTGTAGATTTCTGTTACTCATAGCTAAGCTTACTTTTAACTAATGTAGTTATTAAACTCAAATTTTTATTTTCAAGTGAACACTAGTTTTAGGAGACTCCTTGAATACAAGGTAGTTCCTGGAAGAAATCATGAAGTAAACTTATTTTTATTAAATTCCACATTTAATGTCTTGATGTCACTCTTCCCTCTAACACTTCCCTTTTATCCTATCTCCATTCCTTTCTCTCTTCACCACCGCCCTCCCATTGTGGATATGAGTGTCTGGTTTCCTTTACCAGCCCACCTGCCAGTCCAGCTGACTCCTTTGTAGGAATTAGAAAGAGGCGGTCCTTTAAGTGGCTGCAGTTCTATCAGTTGACAACTTGGCAAGAGGGCTGACTGTGTGGATCAGATAAAGGTATCCCCTTTTCAAGGTGGATCCAGAGCCACTCAGAGCATATGGTTCGGCAGGTGGAATCTGGGCTGGCTTTCACTCCCCCTTCATTTCTTTGGCTGGGTGCCCTTGTTCAATGAACTATATATATGTGCATGTTCACAGCTGGCTTGTCATTCACCAGTAGGCTCAGCTCATCTGCAACGGGACTCTGTGATACAAGGAAACATGTAATGGTTCCCTAGCTCAGAGCTCAGTCACTTGGACTCAGTATCTAGCATTATTCTTGTTACTGGTTTTCCTTGCCTAAAAATGGACTCTCTTTACGTGTCTGGTTCCCAATTACCACTGAGTCTTACTGGGATCCTTTTGCTGAATGCATATATCTTTATTGCTAATACTGTTTTTGATAGCTTCTACTGCCTGAACTCGCCTATCTGGATATTTATTTTGCTTTTTGGAGCCCTTGGTACATATTTGGTTTTTATCATCTGAATTCTCAGTTTCCTCTTGAGCAGATGTCTTACTGACTGGTGCTGGACACGAATATAGAGAGAAACTGATATCAGAAAAATTATTAATAGCTGGAAAATTCATCAAATATACTGACTCTTCTGTCAGTCACTAGTTAAATGTGTTATCATGGAAATAACATTTAAAAATATTCTTCAAATTTAAAGTATAAAAGAGAAAATAAAAATACTCAACAAAAAGACTCCTCTATCTGTTTTAGGCAGTGCAGTCTCATCTTCCCTACAGGCTTTGGAAGTATATTATATACTATATTTCATTAGGAATTCTTGTAGTCTTACTACTCTTTCCACCAACACAACCAAAGGTCTCTTGGCCTTACTCAAGTTATAGTGCTAAGCACTTTTTATATTTTGTTTTTCCAGAGTCCTCACATATAGAAAGAAACTTAACTTGCACAAATTGATGTTACCTAGCCCTCTGTGTCATTTCCAACCAACGTCTTTATGGTTAAGAACAAAACTGATGTTATTACTGTTTTCCCCACTTGATATAACTTATGGTGTGCTTTCTGTGCCCTTCATTTGATTTCTTTTCTTGTTCCAAATGCAAAGAGCATGGATGATGTCAAGAGGGTGATTTATATTTCATGTTAATGATAATGGTGACTATAAAACCACTGTAAATGGTATAGGCTCCTTGTTAGGTTTTTCTCAACTTTTATTTGTTGGACATAAAAATGAGTTTGAACATGTAAAAATGCTTAGTTGCAAGGTTAAGGAGGTTCTCTGGAATCAGCTCAGGTGAATGATGAATGCTACCTCAGTCCTCTTGGCATGTGCTTCTCGTCCCGGCTAAGGGCAGTGATTCCTTAAAATCCTCTGCTTTTTGAGTGACACTCCACAATGCATGGCTGAGGCTAACATCACTCACAAAATATGAATGGGGAAGAAAAACCTAACTCTGGATGGCCAGCACTCCCCTTGACATTTCCAGTTCTTATTGACACTGCCCTAAATGTTTCTACCTGTCTGGGCTTTGCGTCTTGCCGGCTAAATCCTTTATTCCCTGATTTAGTTCTACATGGAATCCACTATCTTGGTCAATGTCACCAGCTAGTTCTTGTGAGCCTCACCCTCCTCCCGAGCTGCTGTCTCTCCTGCTCTGCCGGATGCTAGATCCAACACTGTCCTGCTGCTTCCCACTCTAACCGAGTCACGACTACATGGAAAAGCTTGGTCGTCTTCTTCTCCAGGAGAAAGAAAGAGAAGGATGTCTATCTAATAGGCTATTTCAGGCTATTATCAAAGTGAAGATTAAGAGGACTTTGAAACCCAGAGGCACAGAGGCATTCCAAATGAGAGAGTAGATGTGGAGGTTAAGGGCAGGTGGGTTAAGACCCTAGAGTCAATCCAAGCTTGTCACTTCCTTTTGAGTATCAAGGGCTGGTTCTGTAAACTCTGTGAGTCTCAGTTATCTCATTTGTAAAATGAGGAACATAATCTCTTCCTCGTAGACTTGTGAGGATTACAGGACATGAGGTATGTGACACGCATAGCACAGTGCCCCACCCATAACAGGCATTCTGTAACTAGTAGCTCGAAAGAACAGGTTTAATCACGTTGGCCTTGGGCTTCTAAGGAATTTCCATTGAGACTTTGCTCAAAACCAGCTGAGAGCTGATTATAGTATGTTTTTAAGAATGTAAATACAATCCTTTGAGTCTAAGTTTTTTCTCTCTTTTTACTCAATTAGTTCAAGCCTCTGATCAAATGTTTCTTCCTCACAAAGACCCCCTCCCCAACCACCTTATGTAAAACAGCATTTTCCATCAGTTTCTTTCCCCTTATCTTGATTTGTTTTCTTCGTAGTGCTTACAATCAGACATTTTATATATATATAAAAGAATATACATATATACACATTGTATATATGTATACACCTACAATTATACAAGATGTGTATATATACATCTTATATATGTATATGCTTTTATATACATGTATATATGGTGTGTATATATGTATATGCTTTTTGTTACAGCTGGTGGTTGTCTCCTCCTCCAGCATCTAAGCTTCATGAAGGAAAAAAGCTTGTTTTTGGCTTACTGCTATATCCCTAGTACTCAGAAAAATGTCTGAGCCCAAGAAGACATTCATGAATATTTGTTGAAACTCCTATTTTGTCTTTGTGAATATATGGCATTTATTACGGTGACTATCTGCAGCCACCTATACAGAGAGTTACACATCTCACTGGCAGGGTATTTTCCTAGTATTCTTAGTTTAATTAACCATAAAAGTTCTTCTCTTTTAGAGAAGAGTGGCACCAACTCATGCCATCAAAGCAAAGATTCCCAAGAGGACCTGACAGGTTTCTTTACGACTTGCTGCAATCCTAAAAGAAGCAGAGAAACATCACAACTCCTTAATTTTTGCCTATCTCATCTCACACATGACCTGTGATGACAACCACAAAGGTGGGACTCCACAGGGGTCTGTGACTTTCTCTGTTGGCTTGCTTTTAGTTGTTGTTGCTTCCCAATGAATTCGCATGGCCCTTTCTTCCCTTCTGGTCAGATGTAGTACTCTGCTTATGCTGCTTCAGTCTCAGGGCAATTTATCAGGACTCGTTTCCTACTTGCTTCCAGTCATGTATGCCTCCTTTATCTCATCGTTCTTCAGCTAAGCACAGAACAGGTTCTGGATTGATTATTGGAGCGTCTCGCATTAATGAGCAATTTGTTGTGCAAAGGCTGAGGCTGGGATTGGCAGGTGGGGCTTCCAGGAGTCTTGAAAATGAGACTTTTGTTCATTTTCCTCTTTCTGTCAAGCCCAATAAACACAAAATACAACTGCATTCAAAGGTGCTGTAGCTCCACTCATCTGAGCTATCAAAGGGCATGTGAAGAACATCCTCACCTCAACACTGCAAATGCAATTGTGCAGAATCTTGACAGGGTGTTGGATGAAAGTCTCTCCTGGAGATGAGGAGCAAAGGTGAGTGCTCTAGGTTGACAGCGGCCAATGACTAGATGTCTCCCTTGACACTTTTATACATATATATTTTCTTCAAAGAGCTTAACGGTGTACAATATATTATTCTAATGTGATATGACTGCTTCCGTAAAAAGATGCTACTTGTTTGATAGAACTAGGATACTATTTTTTATTTCTTTTCTTTTTTTCCTTTTTGAGCTGGAGTCTCATTCTGTTACCTGGAGTGCAGTGGCGGGATCTCGATTCACTGCAACCTCTGCTTCTTGGGTTCAAGTGATTCTCCTGCCTCAACTTCCTGAGTAGCTAGGATTAAGGGTGTGCCACCACATCTGGCTAATTTTTGTATTTCTAGTAGAGATGGGGTTTCACCATGTTGGTCAGGCTGGTCTTGAACTCCTGACCTTGTGATCCGTCTGTCTCAGCCTCCCAAAGTGCTGGGATTATAGGCATGAGCCACCGCTCCTGGCCTATTTTTTTATTTCTTAACTATAATATGTCTGATTCTCTGTAACTTAAAATTCCATAGAATAAAAAACAGTAGGTGATGTATAAAATACTTCATGAATTGCTACTCAAAGTGTGGTACCTGGATAAGCAGCATCAACTTGACCTGGGATTGTGTTAGAAATAAAGAGTCTCAGGCCCCATCCAAGATCTATTGATTCAGAATCTGTATTGTAATTTGTGTTCACTTGATTCATATGCACATTATAGGCTTGGAAAAACTGGTTTCAGAGCTAATATTTTGAGAGTCTATTACTATATTTCAAAGGTAAAATAATATACTATTGAAAATGGAAACAAATAGCCTATAGTAGAAAGAACATAGATCTGAATTTGAGTTTCAACTATACTACTAATAATCTTTGGGCAAATAAGCTCAGTTTTCTGATCTGTAATGTGAAGGAAGTAACGTCTGCCTTCAGCATAGATGTGAGGAATAAAGGTTATATTGTATATGTAAAGTATTAGCACAATATGTCTGACACTAAAACCTGATAACTATTATCATTTTCTTATTGAAATCTATACAGCGAGAGGATTATTGAAACTCTCGCACTCATTTGACATTCATTTAGTGGGAAGCCAGCAGCACTGCCTGATGAGTTCTCTTCAGACTGCCTACCCTTTGCCTCCTAGGGAAGAGGCTGTACCCACGCAAATTCTCATGGGACTGAGGATCCCCCAAGTTCTCCAGGTGTTGGAAGTCATAATTTCTCAGGAATGCCAAAAAGAACCGGCACCTGAACGCAGCTACTTGGTCCCTGAACGAGATATGCTTATGTCCCCTCTATCCCCTACCTCAAACTTGCTCTATTAAAAAGAGAGATCTACAAGAAGGCAAACTCTCCATGGGACTGTGTCTCTTGCTGCTTGCCATGTATGTAGGGAGAATGTGAGTGGTAGTGGGGATAAATGCGTTGTCTCAAGTCAAGTAGTCTCTCTGTGGCCTTTCTGCAAGACGCTGAAGTAACAGGACACTCCTTTCCTGCTGGTCCTCTCGCCCACGAGTTGCAACTTGCTCTCAGGGATGCAACTAATTTTTGCTTGAGCGCTTTCCCAAACAATATTATGAAGAATGAGACAAAACAACCACCTTTTAATCTAAGTGATACAAGATGTGATATGGAATCAGAACTGGATCCCATGTTAAAAAGAAGTGGAAGAAAGAACACTCTACTAAAACTGAGAACTTGAGGTCTAATTCTCTCTCTAATTCCATATATACAATTATCTGGGTCTTCTCTTCCAGGACATTTTATCAATCTGGGCATTGTATTTTCTATTTTTAAATATGAGAATACTGGATTAAATTATTTTCCCACTTTTTAGAAGTCCATGGTTTGCTTACTTTTTCATTAAATTTTTGTTTGTTTGTTTGTTTGCGGGGACAGGATTTTGCCATGTTGCCCAGGCAGGGCATGTAAAATCTGTCTTAGAAACAGTATAAAATGAAAAAAAATTGGCTAAGCAAGTAACACAATCCACATGGAAAAGATAATTTACATACCAAAATGAAAATGTTATTTGAACTAAAGATTTAAGCTCAGAAGGTTTAGCAGAAGTAAAAAGTTCTACTTAAAAAGATTAAATAGGTCATGGAATATCAAGGGCCTACTTGCACCCACATGACCAGTTATTATTTTCTAACCTTTACATTTATATTTAGTATAAATCATAATAGGGTAGGGTATCGGATAAGCCCAAAGGGCTGCTTCTGTAGAAACTCACTGCAATTCTTCCCTTCTGAAACTTGCGGGCATTTTAGGATGCTGCCTGTTTTGAAGAGAACATAACTTTGGTCCTCTCATCTTGCAATAGGTAAAAAAGTTGTTCACTCTGACAAATCACCACTACATTTTAGTTTGTGACACCACAGTGCCATATATGTCTAAGATGTGAGATTGTGATTTTCCAGAGAGGAACTCCAGGCTGCTATAAAGGGTTTGAATCATTGCCTGAGAAGCGGGCTATTACATGCTCTGGTGCCGTTTCACGAGTGATTTGTGGCTATTCGCTGAGTGTGCAACAACCGTGTGCCAACACAAGCCATCCTGACCATGCTGCTCACCGCCAGATACTATTTGCTGTTGAACATGGCCCTCTTTCTGGCCCCTTTCACTTTTCATTTCACCCTGGTGGGAGCGCTCTAGCCCCGCACAGATGGGTAAATCAGAGACAGAAGCAGTGATACCTGCTCTTTGTTCTACAGCTTCTCAGATTCACGTTTAACATGACAAAATGCATAGAGTCTGAAGTAAGAAACTTGCCCTGCAGTCTTAGCTTCAAGCTTGTTGTGACCAGTTCTATTGAACTCCATGCCCTGTGGTTACACTTGGGTCAGCAGCCTCAAATCAACTGCTAGAAAACAGTATAATCTTTCTAAAGTGGATGGAAAAGAAAAGAAAGAGAAGGAGAGGGAGGAGTAAGCACAAAGTGCTTTGAAAGGGTCAAAAAGGTGGATATTTTACAGACATATAACAATGTCTTACGCCTTAGCATTCAGCTACATTCAGTAATTCTAAAGATCCATTTTAAATGTATTAAGGTAATTGGATGAAAATTTTGTTTTGTACATAGATGTTTAGGACCTGATACAAGGTCCCTAAAGCAGACATGGGTTTTTTAAATATAATTTCTCCAAATAAAGTTCTTCTGAGACTCCACAACGTCAATTCTTGTAGCAAAATCCTAGATATCTGTGTCAACAAGATCACTATATTCCTATTTATTCATAGGCACATTTTCCCAAGGATCCATGACACACATTAAAGAAAATAGTTTTAGAAGATTTTCTTTCCAGAATACTTAAAAAAAAATCATG
Organism: Plecturocebus donacophilus; assembly: GCA_004027715.1. Classification (NCBI taxonomy): domain Eukaryota; kingdom Metazoa; phylum Chordata; class Mammalia; order Primates; family Pitheciidae; genus Plecturocebus; species Plecturocebus donacophilus. The sequence continues at coordinate 20,593 of PVKP010030422.1, forward strand.
AGAGATATGTATGCTTAGAAGGTACACAGAGTTCTACCACAATGCATATTCTAAGTGATAGTTCTGCACCAGCTTGGAATTTGAGTGATTAGCAATTTCACATTACATAGGCAGCATACAGGAAATACGTCTCCTTTGAGTGAGTTAGCAATTTCACATTACATAGGCAGCATCCAGGAAATATGTCTCCTTTCATATTATACATATTGGTATTATGAAGCAGTTATACATATGTACTCATGAAATATATATATATTTTTTCTTTTCTTTTTTTGAGATGTAGTCTTACTCTGTCGCCCAGGCTGCAGTGCAATGGTGTGATCTCGGCTCACTGCAATCTCTGCCTCCTGGATTCAAGTGATTCCCCTGCCTCAGCCTCCCAAGTAGCTGGGATTGCATGCATGTGCCACAATACCTGGCTAATTTTTGTATTTTTAATAGAGACAGGTTTTCCCCATGTTGGCCAGGCTGGTCTTGAACTCCTGACCTCAGGTGATCTACCCGCCTTGGCCTCCCAAAGTGCTGGGATTACAGGTGTGAGCCACTGCACCCGGCCTGAAGTGTATAGCATACTCTTGATCTTCTTTTTAGCTATTTGTATGGAAATGTGGGGTAAGGGAGCTCCACACCTTGTTTGCCATAAGAAAACCCCATAGATTTATGTCTGAATATAGATTTCTATATTACTTTTTATCCCAATTGTTTAAAAATGGTTAAACATTCAGTGTCCTAGAGTAGCAATTACTTGGGTAACTCAAGACACACTCTGTTTTGGTTTGCATCATTCAGAGACTTTAGGCAAATGCAAATGCAATTTGACCTGTTTTCTTTTCCTTAGGTGCAATGACGTCCACCTTCCTCTTTCTCTTAAATGGATCGTGTCTTTGAAGATAACTAGCTAATATCATTTATTTGTCGCCTGTGGTGGGCTACTCCTATTCAGCAGTAAAATACTCTGTGAGAACATTCGTTTTCTCATAAACTTCCATACAGTGGGTAGATATGAAATATAGAGGTCACTAGGATCTATTTCCTATTATTAGAGAAAGGGAGTTTGGTTCCAAAAGCATAATCATAAACATGATAAATAAGCAAGATTAAAAAGTATTCATTATCTATGATGTGGGAATCTGACACAGGGTGCAAAGAGGTTACGTGTGATGGGGGAAGGACTATAAGCTACTTTTTAGCTATGAGCAAGGTAGGATCTTGTTCTGAGGTGTGCTGGGGAACATAAGGGGGATGACAAATCAATAGAATAGGCTCTTTCATTCTTTGCAGTTTTTGAAACATAGTTATTCCTCAGTTGTAAGAGGCTAGACTGAATTGCTGGGAGAGCATCTTGCCGCTACATGCTGCCAGTTATTAGATTGTGACCACCAAGCCATCCATCTTTGTCATCCATAAATTGTCAATCCGATTTTCCTTGGTGGGTGGCCTTCCAGTGTGTCTTTCCTGATATAAGATTTTTGCATACCATCGTTCCAAGTTCTCTACCTCTTTGCAGTAACCTAGAAAAATACACCTTTTAAGATGTGTAGATGTGTTACAGAGATTTCATCAGGGGAATTGAATTGAAGCTGAGATAACACTCTGGTATGGATTGATTTTAGTACAAATTTAATTGGTCTGTTAGTCTATCAATGTGATGTTACCAGGTCTTTCATAGTGTGCATATTTGGATAAGATACGGGGGAAAGAGTTAGGTATCATAACTTCAACCAAGGAGAAGGAGGAAAGCCAAAGGGGCCAGAAACAAGATGCTGGGATACAGAGGAACGAGGCAAACCCCAGAGCTCTTTGAACATCTGATTATTTCACCCTGCAGGCTACTGGAAATGGTGGCATCCTTACTTCACATAAAGAACATTTTTTGTTTTTTGATATGGAGTTTTGCTCTGGCTTCCCAGGCTGGAGTGCAATGGCATGATCTCGGCTCACTGCAACCTCCATCTCCTGCCTCAGCCTCCCGAGTAGCTGGGATGAGAGGTGTGCACCACCATGCCCAACTAATTGTATTTTTAGTAGAGATGGGGTTTCACCATGTTGGCCAGGCTGGTCTCAAACTCCTGACCTCAGGTGATCCACCTGCCTTGGCCTCCCAAAGTGCTAGGATAACATGCATGAGCCACCACCATGCCTGGTGAGGATTGTGCTTTATTTGATGCTGACTTTATGTAAGACAGAATCCTTCCAGGAAGGTTCATTAATTCACCCACAAGATTCTTGAATGAGGAACCTGGCAGCAACCTGCTTAGCACTCCCTATTCACCACGAACAGGAGGGGGCAGCAGCCAGATCTAAAATGATCACCAGTTTCAGGCTAGTCCTTGTTCCTGGTCATTAAGTGGCTTTTTGGTCATATCATGACACATGCAAATATCATGAGAGTCCAATCAGAGTTATATATGTGTACTTGGCACTTTGTTTGGACAAATTTTCCCATTTTTGGTGAAAGAAGTATTTCTAGATGGACGAACACAGCATTGTGAATGCACAGCAAAAGCCAAGTGTTTCTAATGGCAGCTGAAAAGCTAGGAATTAAATGCATGAATAAAAGAGCACATTTGTAGTGGTAATTTCAGATAGACAAAAATAGGTAATTGTATAATCATTGCTGTTTGACTGAGGAGCAATGAAATGATTCCTTTACTTGCTGTTAAAATGCTATGTACTTTTAAAACATAATCTCCAAGTGTGAATATGCTTAAAAACAAATATGAAGAAGCAAGTTCCCATTTTCATTTAGGCTGTATGCTCTTTGAATAAACATACAGATTATTCCTTTGGCCTGAGGCTGATAAGGGTATTATTAGCATAATAATGACACACAGTAGCAGGGGTAATGATAATGCTCATCTCTTAGGGGCCAGGAAATTTTCCTAGACAGTGTGTCATGTATCCTCCCAAAGCTCCTGTAGGGAGATAAACAACAACCAGAATTATAGTCATTTTAATGGTGAGAAAATTGAGATTCAAAGGTGAAGTGACCCAAGGCCTAAAGGGCTTCTCTGAGACACACTGGACACTATAGAAATCCATATAATGGTGTGAAACCCAAGAGTGGGCCTCACGTTGTATGCACCATGGGGACTGCTTCTGCCTAACCTTCTGACGTTATTCGGTACACAGAAATTTTCTCTTTCTAGAAACATGCCTGCTTAGCTTCCATTACTCTTTCTTTGTTTTCTCTGGTCTCCATTGCAGAATCCCCAGGTTGTGGCAGTTAAGAACATCAAGTCTGTAGCCAGCTGATTTCCACCTTCACTCCCCAGGAGACTGCACATAAGTCATCTATCCTCACTTGGTCCTCATATCTGAAAGTGGATTATAGCAGTAGTAACCTCAGGGATTGATGGGAGGATTTAGCATTGTGCCGTGTAAGGCATTTAAAAAGTGAGTTCAGAGGAGGCTGACTCAAGTTCAGTCAAAGTAAAGAATAGGGCTGTCAAGGGCAAAGATGGGGACTAGAGATGGAACAAAAATTAGGTTTGGAGCTTCTACCAGTGGCTGGAATAAAGGGATAAACACAATAGGTTATGAGAATGAGACCAATGACATTCACATGACAAGAAACACAACTTTTTCTTTGTTTCTGACATGTGAAAGAAATTTCCTAAAAGGTACATGGTATGATTCAGTAAGCTATGTTCAGAGCAATATTTTTCAGTGAGTCAAATGGTGAGTTTTACCAGGCTACTTCTTAGAATGGCCTGCAATACAATAGGTGGCTGAATGCCAAAGCAAAGCTACAGAAAGGCACAGTTTTGAAGGGCAGCCCACATATTCTGGAGCAAGCACAAGGCTAGCTCTGTGTGGTACGGTGCGAAGGTCAAGAGCACAGGCTGCAGACAGCAGGCCTGAGCTGGGAGCCCAACGTTGCCACTTCCTGGCTATGTGCCATTGGACAAATTACTTCATTTCGCTGGCTCTATCTGTAAAGGGAGGGTAATAAAGTCATTCACCTCACAGTTTTATTATGAGGCTAAATTAGTTGGTATATGTGAAGCTTGGAGTAGTCCACTGGCACTAAGTTTTTGATATTATTAATCAAAGGAAGAGACTACAGAATATCTAGAAGAAAGACTAAACATAATGTGGGCCACACATGCAATAAACAATATTTCTTGCTGCTGCACTTGTGATCACAGTCAGGAAGTAAGAGTTCAAGGTTACGTTTTCTGGTAAGTTCTTCGCCTCCAGGAATTTGATACAGCTGATTAGAGGAGAAACCGTATTTCTCTGATAATCAACCCAGTGGAAGGCTAGGTTGACATCTGAAATGAAAATTCAGGAACCCAATTGAACAAATGGTGAATGGGAGGACATTTCCCTACTGTGAGATCCGCAGGTGCTTTCAATAACTTCAGATGTATTTTTTTAAGAGCAAGCATGGAAACAATTAATAGTCATTACTAGATATTCTTCTAGATTCTCCTGTGAGATAATTCAAAGTTTTTTCAAGGAAGAGTTCTAAGTCCACTAAGATACATGTAGCTCTTCAAGGGCCCACATTTTGTGCACTGGAGAGAGCTTGGCTGAAATAATTTTAGTCTAAAGAAATTTCAAAGTGACTATACATATTTATCCATCCTGACTATAAATTTCAATAAGGAACCAAAAACATTGTAAGTGCTGCAAATTCCTAATGAATCCTGCAAGATGAACTGGATTCAAATATACTTCTCAAAAACTGAGTTTTGACCTGATAGATAGGACAGTAAGATACAAGTCAATTAAGTATTTGAAAATCGTAGATTTAGCATAAGATTAGTTAATATAAGTCCATTCTTTTGAAAATCATGTGTACCAGTTATTTATTGAGGCCAATCTTCATTTATGATAGAAAAATGCTTTATCTATAATGATAAGAATAATGACAGCTTCTTTCTTCTCTGTTTTAAATGATAACTACATTTACCTGATTATATTATGTTTAAACTGCTAGCCATTTATTTTGATTACTATGAATTATGAAACAAATTATTTATTCATAAAAGTATCAACTTATTAACTTGTTATGTTTCATTTGATTATTACACTTAAACACTTCAGGTGTTATATTTATACATTCTTGGTAGAATAGCAGGGTCATCTGTTCACAGCTTAAAAACATTATTGTATATATAATGTACATGTATATCCATATCACCAAATTCCTCTTAAAACTATTCCATTGAACTCTAATGAGAGAGCCAGGTGGGAGGGGGTCCCCAGAGAAACTCCAACCAGCCTGCCCACTAAGGTGGAGCCTCAGGAAGCTTGCAGCAGGGAGCAGCCTGGCCCCTCCTCTTTGTGTGTGAAACCTGGAATTCATGCTCAGGGCAGGAAGCGCTCTAGCAGGGAGGGACTCTGGCCTTGAGTCTCTGTTCCCCCTTTTTCTTCCTTTTCGCCCAATAAAAACCCTGTCTTACTCATCATTCAAATTGTCTGCAAGCCTGAATTTTCATGACCGTGGGACTAAGAACCCCATCTTTAACTGAACTAACCTGCAACACTATTACATATGGAAATTTTCTAGACATTAAGCCAAGAAAAAAAATGAATATAATGCTTGCTTTCCAACACATCTTACAGAGCTAAATCTAGGAATGTAATATAGTAGCATAAAAATATATATGTCTGACTTACTTGCAAAAGCATATAAGAAAGAGTTAAATTTGACCAATGTGACTTTTGGTTCACTTTTCAAAATTCTTTCTTATTAAACATCTTCCTTAAACTCCTAAAACTGTATTATTTTTTAAATAAAGCATTTGTGCCTGAAATGAAGTAGCAGCTTTTCAATAAATCACTCCCTGAAATACTTTCAATGTATATATTTACTCACTTCCTCACCCACTTTGATTCTATTATCTTCATCTCTTGGTGAGAAATATTTGTGAAAATATAGATATAATTTGTATATGACTGTAAAATCTATGTCAATTTTGAGAAGATTTTAAAATAAGTTTTCAAACTTTTGGAACTTTGTAAACCAATTTATATATTGGATGTGCACAGTATTACTAAATTAAGTTTTAAAATATTTTAGGAGAGATCCAAGATGGCCGATCAGCAACAGCTCAGGAATGTAGCTCCCAGTGAAAGCACAGAGAACGAGTGGATGACACACTTTCTGACGAATTTTTGTTGCCCACAGACTGGGAGATTCCCAGCAGAGGAGCCACACGGGTTGCCAGCGCAAATCTTTTGACTGGCACGGCTGTTCTGCCGGTGCCCCAGTGTGGGGCTTCCCGGTGCGGAGAATACGGACGGACAGGCTCGGCTGGTCCCATCCCCACAAGGAAAACAGCAATTGGAAGTGCTGAGGACTGAGTTTCACAGGAAGCACAGCGAACCCGGGAAGGTCCGGCTCTGTGGGGAACGGGCGTCCGTCAAAGGAAAAGTAAGAAACAGAAAAACTTCATCACCAGGCGGAGAGAGATCCAAGATGGCCGGGTAGCAGCAGCTCAGGATTGTAGCTCGCAGTGAAAGCGCAGAGAGTGAGTGGATGCTGTAATTTTAGATGAATTTTTGATGCCTACAAACTGGGAGATTCCAGGTGAAGGAGCCACACGGGTCACTAGCGCAAATCTTTTGGCCGGCGCGGCTGTTTTGCCAGCGCCCCAGCACGGCGCTTCTCGGTGCGGAGTATACAGCCCTTTTAGTCGGGCTCCGCTGGTCCCATCCCCACAAGGAGAACAGCAACTGGAAGTGCTGAGGACTGAGAGCAAGCACAGCTGAACCCGGGAAGGCCCAGCTCTGTGGGGAAGGGGCGTCTGCCGAAGGAAAACTAAGAAAAAGAAAAAACTTCATCACTAACAAGCCGGACGTCCACTCAGAGACCCAATCTGAAAGTCGGCAATTACAAAGACGACAGGTGGATAAATCCACAAAAATGGGAAGAAACCAGGGCAAAAAGGCTGAGAACACCCGAAATCAGAATGCCTCTCCTCCTACAGGGGATCTCAGCTCCTCAGCAGCAAGAGAACAAGGCCTGACGGAGGATGAGTGTGATGAACTCACAGAATCAGGCTTCAGAAGGTGGATAATAAGAAACTTCTGTGAACTAAAAGAACATGTTCTAACCCAATGCAAAGAAACTAAGAACTTAGAAAGAAGGTTTAACAAAATGCTAATGAGAATGGACAACTTAGAGAGAATATAAGTGAATTGATGGAGCTGAAAAACACAACATGAGAACTTCACGAAGCATGCACAAGTTTCAACAGCCGAATTGACCAAGCAGAAGAAAGGATATCAGAGGTTGAAGATCAACTCAATGAAATAAAACGAGAAGGCAAGATGACAGAAAAAAGGGTAAAAAGGAATGAACAAAGTCTCCAAGAAATATGGGACTATGTGAAAAGACCTAATCTACGTTTGATAGGTGTACC
>PVKP010030423.1:0-10901 GCA_004027715.1 Plecturocebus donacophilus
CACCACCACACACAACTAATTTATTTTATTTTATTTTATTTTTGAGATAAAGTTTCATTCAGTCACTCAGGCTGGGGTGTGGTGATGCGGTCTCGGCTTACCGCAACCTCCGCCTCCTGGGTTCAAGCGATTCTCCTGCCTCAGCCTCCCAATAGCTGGGATTACCAGGATGCACCATCGTGCTGGGCTAAGTTTTGTATTTTTTCTAGAGGCAGGGTTTCACCATGTTGGCCAGGCTGGTCTCCAACTACAGGACTCAAATGATCTGCCCACCTCAGCCTCCCAAAGTGCTTCAATTACAGGCATGAGCCACCCTCCCAGCCACCAGCGAATTTTTGTATTTTCAGTAGCGGTGTTTTGACATGTTAGCCACACAGGTCTCAAACTCCTGGCCTCAAGTGATCCACCCATTGGCCTCCCAAAATGCTGGGATTACAGGCCTGAGCCACCCCACCTGGCCTCATTTTTTCCCCCTGATTTTTTGTTTTTTGTTTTGAGACGGATTTTCCTCTTTCGCCCAGGCTAGAGTGACGTGGCATCTCAGCTCGCTGCACCTCCTCGGTTCAAGCTATTCTCCTGCCTCAGCATCCCCAGTGGCTGGGATTTTAGGTGTCTGCCACCACGCCAGGCTGGTCTCTTAACTCCTGACCTCAGGTGATCCGTCCACCTCAGCCTCCCAAAGCTAGGATTACAGGCATGAGCCACCGCACCCGGCCTTTTTTTTTTCTTAGGAGTGAGGTCTTTGGCTGGGAGGCTGAGGCAGAAGAATTACTTGAACCCAGAAAGCAGAGGTTGCAGTGAGCTGAGATTGTACCACTGCACTCCACCCTGGACAGCAGAACGAGACTCTATCTTGAAAAAAAAGGAGTGATGACATCTTCTGTTGCCCAGGCTAAAGTGCAGTGGCAGGATCATAGCTCATTGCAGCCCTGAATTCCTGGGTTGAAGAGATCCTCCTGCCTCAGCCTCCTGAGCAGCTGGGACTACAGGGTGAGCTACTGCATATGGGCTCCTCTGAAATATTTTCCATCTGGGATTGGTAGAATTGCAGATGCAGGGCCCCAAGAACCATGTCTTCATTTAGCAGATATTTAACACTTGCGGGCACAATGCTGGAGTTGAGTTTGTTAAGGAAACTTGTTAGTAAACATTGATTCATAGCATGTAAATTAATTTTTTGTTTGTTAATTATGTTTCCCAATATTCCCAAGTTTTCTCAACTCCACCTTTACTTTGGTTTCTAATTTTTCCTTTATATGCAAACAGAGGATGTTGCTTTGCTCCCCATTGTAGAATGGGGGGGGGGAAGCTCTATCAGTTGTCACTCTTGAATTACTGTTCTAAAAGTAAAAATGTATGGAGGCACAAAATGATGATGGTGATGATAGTCTGTCTTCTCTGTAGCAGAGGAAAGGAAAAGGGCCCAGGTTTAAGCGATTGGAATCATTCCTACATGATTCCTGGCGGCAGACACGTGACGAGGTGCGTGTCAGACGACTAGAAGTGAAGCCTCATGCCTTGGAATTGCCAGATAAACATTCTTTGGCCTTTGTCATACGCATTGAAAGGTAAGGAACTGGTGTCTTCCTAATTGCATGAGGGTGAGGCAAACTGTTGGTTAAGCTTTTAGACCCATTTCTAGGGAGATAATTAGGCTCCAAGCCACTCAGGCAAGTTATGCTAGGATGTCAGGGTTAAGCACAATTTAGTATGCAGTATTTGGAAGACCTTAGACAGATAGGCTTGGAAATAAGTGATGTGAGGGTAAAGTGCTCACTAAGGAGATGGGTTGAGGACACCCTCTCTAAAGCAGGAACTTCAGCCTGAGACCTGAAAGATGTGAAAGGCATTCACCAATGTTGAGAGACTTTGTAGGCATACTTGCTAAAGTCCTGAGGTGGAGAAATCATTCTAGGAACTGAAACAAAGCCAAGTGGATGAAGCATATTCTTTGAAGGGGAGATATTCTTCCTCATTTAGTGGAACTTTCCTGACCCCATCCCTATCCCTTTGTACAACTCTACTACTTACTCTTTTCCCTACCCAATCACCCTGTGGCTTTTGCATATTTATGAGCTCTGTCCTTTGTGGCCCTCTGCCACTGTGCATATTTTTCCTAGACTATTGTATTAACCTTCCTCCTGGATTTCCTTGTCTCTAGTGTCACGCTCTGATCTGTCCGATACACCACCTTTGGTGATTGTCAGAAGGAAATCTGGTGGTGTTACTTCTGCATAAAATCTTCAGTAGTGACTAGGCGCAGTGGCTTAGGCCTGTAATCCCAGCACTTTGGGAGGCCAAGGCGGGCAGAGCACTAGGTCAAGAGATCAAGATTGTTCTGGCCAACATGGCAAAACCCCATCTCTACTAAAAATACAAAAATTAGCTGGTGTGGTGGTGCACGCCTGTAGTTTCAGCTACTCAGGAGGCTAAGGCAGGAGAATTGCTTGAACCCAGGAGGCAGAGGTTGCAGTGAGCCAAGATGGCGCCATTGCACTCCAGCCTAGGTGACAGAGTGAGACTCTATCTCAAAAAAAATCTTCAGTAGCTTTTACTGCCCATACAAGCACATCCAGCTCCCTTAGCTGGACATGTGTAGACCTACATACCACCACTCCCCCCACCCCTGAAACACACACAAATTCGGGGACTTTCTCTGTATTTCCATAGCACTCCGGGCATTGTTCCACATGATGAAAGGTATGTTTTCATAACCACCTCCGACTAAACCGAGCTCTTTAAGGCATGGTCTTACTCCAGATACCCAGTGTAGTGACCTTGCAATGTTGTGTTTGCTGGACTGACATATACTGGAGGGAGTCTGTCTGACTTCTGTTGCTATTCATTTCAGGATTGATGGTGTGAGTTTACTGGTGCAGAGAACCATTGCAAGACTTCGCCTAAAGAAAATTTTTAGTGGTGTCTTTGTAAAAGTCACTCCCCAGAACCTAAAAATGCTGCGTATAGTGGAACCTTATGTGACCTGGGGGTAAGACTTCCGTGTGAATTCACATTAGATTTCTGTTTGAGTGTGTGAGGGTGTACTGGGTCTTGCTCTCCAGGGTTCATGTTGTTGTAGAAGGAACATTTTGCTGTGACCACAGTCAACCTGAAATCAGGTAGCTGTAAGAACCATAGCACACGGAGTAGGGAGGGATCTGAACAGTGCCATAGTAGGGCTGGTTCAGTTGTAGGCTAAGGCTGGATCAAGCAGAGGTTGGTTCTTGGAAGTCTTAATGCAGAGCTAAGGGCAGTGCTTGTGTAAGTAGTATTGCTGAAACACTGAAACTCAACAAAAGTTTGGATTTCATTTCCAGCTCTTGCACCATCTTGAGTAGAGGGTTGCCTATGGCCAGAGTCCTAGACCGTAAGCTAGGATGTCTGTTTTGTTTTTGTTGGCAATGTTTTCCCTGGTGAACATTTACACCCGTAAATTTAAATTTCTAATTATGTAAGTGGGGTCACTTCAGTTCTTAATCAGGAATATTTCCAAGCATCCCAGCTGGCATGTGCTTGCAGAACACTTGCTGGTAGGGAGAAGGCGGTGGGTGGGAAAACCCCTCCAACCTTCTCAGCCAGGCTGCAGGACTGGTATGTAGTGTGCCAGGTGCTGGTGAAAACTGTGCTTTATGTTACCCACATAGATTTCCAAATCTGAAGTCTGTCCGGGAACTCATTTTGAAACGTGGACAAGCCAGGGTCAAGAATAAGACCATCCCTCTGACAGACAACACTGTGATTGAAGAGCACCTGGGTGAGTGCTGCAGCTTAGGGGTCAGTTGGAGAAAGATCTTTTTGATGTGAGATTCAGGTTGCATTCTTTTTGGGGTCCCAAGAGCCTGCCAGAGTGCCCAGCTTAGTATATGCTGGATACATGTTGAATAAAGGAATCTGTGCCTTTGTTTCTTAGGGAAGTTTGGTGTCATTTGCTTGGAAGACATCATTCATGAAATTGCCTTCCCGGGGAAGCATTTCCAAGAGATCTCATGGTTCTTGCGCCCTTTCCACCTCTCAGTAGCCCGTCATGCTACCAAAAATAGAGTGGGCTTCCTCAAGGAGATGGGCACACCTGGCTATCGGGGTGAACGCATCAATCAGCTCATCCGCCAGCTGAACTAGAACCAGGTAAGGCAGGGCTGAGAACTGCTCTTGGCCTGACTGTGGATGGGCCATGCCTTGCACTTTAAAAGTTCTTTTTGCATTTGCTAGTTATTAAGAGTAACCTTGAGATGGGGAGGAACGAGGAGGCTGGTACATGTAGATGGAGACCTGCTAGGAGCAGCGAATGCCTGATTAGGACATGGCGTATGCATAGCCTAGTAGTTATAGGCTTGAAAATGTCAAGTAACTAAACACTATTGCTGCAGTCATTTAGATGGAAATGAGGAAAGAATATTAATAACTGATTGCAAAAAGGACTTGAAGATGTGAATCATCTATTTTGCTGAAGAAATCTTAACTCTTTGAAATTACATTTTATTCCTGTTGTTATTACTTTAGGTGCCAAACTGCAATAAATTTTTATCAGTGAAGTGGAAGCATGTGTTTTTGGGTTTGGAAAATTTGTATCAAGTGTCTTCAGAGAAGATTATTTCCTGCTTTATCTTTAAAAACTGGAAAGGAAGGGTCAAAGAAAAGACAGTAGGTGGCCAAGCGCAGTGGTTCATGCCTGTAATCCCAGTACTTTGGGAGGCTCAGGAGGCGGATCACCTAAGGTCGGGAGTTCGAGACCAGCCTGACCAACATGGTGAAACCCTGTCTTTACTGAAAATACAAAAATTAGCGGGGCGTGGTGGCGCATGCCTGTAATCCCAACTACTCAGGAGGCTGAGGCAGGAGAATCGCTTGAACCTGGGAGGCAGAGGTTGCGGTGAGCCAAAATTGCGCTATTGCACTCTAGCCTAGGCAACAAGAACGAAACTCTGTCTCAAAAGAAAAAAGAAAAGAAAAAAACAGTAGCTTATGTTCATGGCAAGCACTTCTCATCACAGTCCAGTTCCAAGGAAAAATTCCAGCATTTTCTACATTGGCTGCTGCCTCATCTGAAATCAGCTGAAATCAGCACATTCCATGGAGGAAGGAGTCCTGCTTTGCTGCATCTCTTATCCTAGGGTTTATTGTTGGTAATTGAGTAACTCTAGCATTTGTACAAGGCTACCTAAGACTCCTGCAGCAGTGGACAAGCCCAGGGACGTAATCAAATCTGGAGATTCCTGGGGCCTTGTGAGAAAGACTTGAAATACACATAGGAGGAAAGGTACAAAAATAAATGTTTACTTGTCTCTGCTCTATGTTCCAACTTTTCAGTGATGGCTTTGAGAGCTCTCAGAATTGACTGGCTCTAAGTGTGTCTGGTGCATTTTGTATCCTAATCTGACACTGGCTTAGTACTTTTTCCTAAAAGCTCAGGATTTGAGAATGAGGACCCCTTCGCCAGGAAAACATGTATACACTCAAAATTTTGCTTGCAGTTCTAGGATGTTTAGAACCTTCTCAGATACCTGTGCACCTTATGGGTTTTTGTTTGGTTTTTTGTTTTTGTCTTTGTTTTGAGATAGAATCTCTTGCCTAGGCTGGAGTGCAGTGGTGTGATCTCAGTTCACTGCAGCCTCCACCTACCGGGTTCAATTGATTATCCTGCCTCAGCCGCTCAAGCAGCTGGTAGGCATGCTCCACCATGCCCAGCTAATTTTTATATTTTTAGTAGAGACAGGGTTTCACCATGTTGGCCAGGCTAGTCTCAAACTCCTGACCTCAAGTGATCCACCCACCTGGGCCTCCCCAAATGCTGGGATTACAGGCGTTAAGCAGCCATGCCTGGCCCTTGTGTACAGTATGTGAGGAAGTCGTGCTTTTAATCATGCAGGCCCTGATCTTGCTACTCTGGTTCCATATCCTGTGGAAGGCAAAAGCTTACCAAGATAGCTTTTTCCCTTCATGGTGGCAGATAGTGTTGCCCCCTGTACCGTCTACAACTTGGAAATGCCCACCATTTTTTCCCCTAGGCCTCAGGATAGAATGACCTGGTTCTCTGATGATCAGCACTCTTCCTTAAAACCCAGGTCAGGAAGGAGTGAACAATTTTATTTGCCTTGGATGAAATTAGCACTGTTTGGCTCTGTAGGCCCCAAACCAGTGGGCAGCTTAATTTTTTCCTTGCATATTCTAGTCTCCAAAAGCATTGTCCTTTGTCCTGCTGGTAATGACATAACAGATAGTAGAATAGCAAGTGGGTATCGGGGGGTTTTCATCCTGAAAACAGTGGGTTTGATACTGCTCATGTTTTTCATCAGTGTCCACCCCAAGTGGTTCTTCCTGCTACTCACTTCACTTAGTTGCCCCTCACTTGCCATCTGAGCAGTTGGTAAGGATGTGCCAGGCCTAGGTTAAACTTGGAAACATACCTGACCATTCTATTCCCTGGTCCTATCAGATCAATTTGGCTGCAGTTTTGGCTCCTGGGACCCTCAAGCATAGCTGGGACGTCAAGTTAGAGGTGTAACTGCCTTAAAATGTGCCAGCTTATGAGGTAATTAGATTGGTTCTCTCCAGAGGTAACGTGCCAAGAAGAGATGCTATAGATGTTATTTTATACTGTAAAACGTTATGAAATCAGATTACTTTAAAATTATGTATTACAAAGTTAAGGGAAAAAATTGTGACTATGGAAGCCCACGGCTTATATCTCAGCTCTTACAGTAAATACAGGTACAGTGTTTCCACTCTGTAAAATGGGAGCTAATATCCTCCAATCTGTGTGCCTGATATGATGGTTAAAAGGTTTAAGCAAAACAATAGTTTGTAATTTATTCTGTGAGAGCAAACTGATGGTAAATAAATAAAAGGGAGGGCCGGACGTGGTGTCTCACACCTGTAACGCCAGCACTTTGGGAGGCCAAAGTGGGTGGATCACAGGTCAGGAGTTTGAGACCAGCCTGACCAACGTGGTGAAACCCCATCTCTACTAAAAATACAAAAATTAGCTGGACGTGGTGGCATTTGCTTATAATCCCAGCTACTTGGGAGACTGAGGCAGGAGAATCGCTTGAACCCAGGAGGCGAGGTTGCAGTGAGCCGGGATTGCGCCACTGCACTCCAACCTGGTGACAGAGACTCCATCTCAAAAAAAATAAAAGGGAGTAAGTTGACTACAAAGTTTTTTTTAAAATACAGGCTTGTTTTGATATGCTTTTTAACTTATAATTGTATACAAATAAAAGAAGTTATAAAATTTGTGCACTTGTATATATGTACCATGACATAACTAATTATTTGAACAAGTTTTGAGACAATCCTTATTTTTGAGAAAAGCTAGACCTGTTACATAATCTGTGGGTTAGGATATGCTCACGTCAGCACGCACCAGGTACACTCTAGCTTTTGTAGAGAAAGTAAAATCTAGTGTTGAGAAAGTAAGTGGACTGAGCCAGGCGGCGTATTTAACATAAAAGGACTAATTTCAGGGTAGCTGTGGTACGCTTTCCAAAGTTCTAATTCTCTAGCCCCTTGCTTGATCCAGCTGATTCCAAGAGCCAAGATTTTAGTCTTGGTTGGCTTATTTAAATGCTTTGGGCTTTCCTTTATTTAAAGTATTTTCAAAGTCATTCTGGGCCCAAGTTACATCATCAAACCTTTTATTACATATAAGGGCTGAAACAAGATTTTTCTTAACTGCGTATCATGTCCCAGAAATGCAAATACAGAACCCCGATGGTGGTTGCAGGAACAAGTCCAGCTGAGACAGGTCAGGGCGAAAACAAAGGATGAATAACTGACTGGCACTCAGGGTATTGGAGCCACGCCCTCCAGATCTCCGCTGCAAAAGACCTCGAACCTCAGGACCCCACTGTATGCCATGAAGAAGGCGCAGTCGTTGCCTCAGCCAAGCCAGGCTCCTCCGGGGCCGGGGTCGTTCCTATCTTGAGGGTAGGAGGAGGGGACTCAGCCAAAGTCGCAGCCTCCCAGGGCTTGGGCCTCCGCGGGAGCCGGGACGCTGTGGGTTCGCCGTGGATCGCCGCGATGTGGCGTCTCTCTAGGCCCGGGATCTCCTGGCCCTGCTGAACCAGCTGCAGGAGCTGCGCCAGGGTAACCGAGGCAGAGGCAGGGGCTGAGCGGCGGGGATTGCGGGGACGCTCCATGTTGGGTCGCGAAGCCTGGTGTACGTGCAGCGAGCACTTCCGGACGGAATGGGTGCAACTACCACGGAGCGGGGGGGCGGAGGAAGGGGAGGCCGTAGACCGTACCAAGCCGGCCGAGAACTGGGGGAGCACTTAAGAGCTCTGACCCAGCTTCCTGCAGAAACGCTTTAGACGCGTGCACAATTTAGCCAAACCCAGAGTGCCCAACGTGAAATGTGCTTTAGAAGAAAAAAGGGACGGACGGGCCAAAACTTGAAGGCCAGCACAGGACGGAACCTGCTTGCGGACGCGCCGCTGCAGGCAAAAAGATCCATACGTGCATAGGCACCGCGCACATGCCCACTTTTGTGCACACCCACAGGCGCGCCTACAGGGATTCAAGTACAACCCATGGCGGGGGATAATCCCCATTCTAGGCTCCGCAGCACCGGACAAAGCATAACTGTAGAGTTGTTCCGAGGGGCCTCAGGAGTGACACCGCCACCAAGCTACGCTACTCTCTTCATAATTATTATTATTGTTATTATTTTGAGACGAAGTTACTCTGTCGCCCAGGCCGGAGCGCAGTGACACGATCTCAGCGCACTGCAACATCATCTCAGCTCACTGCAACCTCCGCCTCCTGGATTCAAGTGATCCTTCTGCCTCAGCTTCCCTAGTATCTGGGATTACAGGTGTACGTCACCAAGCCCAGATAATTTTTGTATTTTCAGTAGAGACGGAGTTTCACCATGTTGGCCAGGCTGGTCTCAAACTCCTGACCTCAAGTGATCCCTCCAGCCTCGGCCTCCCAAAGTGCAGGGATTACAGGTGTGAGCCACCACACCCAGCCAGAGCCACACCACTCTCTTCACACTTCCTTCCATTCTTCAATTCCTGGTGCTCCCAGAGAAGATAGAAAGTGAAGGCAGGTCAGATGTGCTACAGCTGCTCTGACTAGCTTGGAAAGTCAGGTTTTTAAATTATCAAAAGCGGCCAAGGAGCACCGTGGCTCATGCTTGTAATCCCAACACTTTGGGAGGCCAAGGTGGGTGGATCACGAGGTCGGAGTTCGAGACCAGCCTAACATGGTGAAACCCTGTCTCTACTAAAAATACAAAAATTAGCCAGTCGTGGTGGTGTGCACCTATAATCCCAGCTACTCAGGAGGCTGAGGCAGGAGAATCTCTTGAATCCAGGAGGTGGAGGTTGCAATGAGCCGAGATCACACCACTGCACCCCAGCCTGGGCAAGACTCCGACTCAAAAAAAAAAAAATTATCAAAAGCTAGACTGATCTGGTGAACATCACCTTAATCAAAGAATCAAAGCTTAATGGGTAGGCATGGTGGCCCACACTTGATATCCCAACACTTTGGGAAGCAGAGGTGGGCAGATCACCTGAGGACTGGTGACAGAGCGAGACTCCTTTAAAAAAAAAAAAAAGTACAAAAAATTAGCTGGGCATGGTGGTACTTGCCTGTAATCCCTACTACGTGGGAGGCTAAGGCAGGAGAATCACTTGAATCCAGGAAGCAGGGAGGTTGCAGCGAACTGAGATCATACCACTGCACTCCAGCCTGGGCAACAAAGTGAGACTCAGTCTTAAAAAAAATATCTTAATAGGACAAACTGGCCTCATGTGCCTCCTGATGTGATGCACTGGCATTGAGAAGGACACAAGATTATCTTCTGTAGTAGTCCTACCCAAAGAATGTTCATTCACACCTAATCTTGAGGAAATAGAAACCAAAGTAAGAGACATTCTGCAAAATGGTCTGGACACTTTACGGATGTCATTGTCATAAAAGGTAAAAAGCTAAGAATGATCTCAGATTACAGGAGACATAAAAAATAAATACAGAGCCGGGCGCGGTGACTCACCCCTGTAATCCCAGCACTTTGGGAGGCCGGCAGGCGGATCACCTGAGGTTAGGAGTTCGAGACCAGCCTGACCAATATGATGAAACCCGTCTCTACTAAAAAATATAAAAATTAGCCGGGCGTGGTGTCACATACCTGTAATCCCAGCTACTCGGGAGGGTGAGGCAGGAGAATCGCTTGAACCTGGGAGGTGGAGGTTGCAGTGAGTCAAGATTGCGCCATTGCACTCCAGCCTGGGCAACATGAGCGAAACTCTGAAAACAAAAAAAAAAGGGACGTTCTTCACTGAGAGTCGCTGCTGTTTCCTGCTTCAACAGTGCTTGGAGGGGACCCGGCGCTCGTTCCACACCCCGGCCGGCCGCCCACAGCCAGCCCTCCGTCACCTCCACACCGCGCCCTTGGACCGCCCCAAGGCCCCCGCCGCCCCCGCCGCCTCTCCTTAGCCGCCGCCATGACTACCGCGTGCCCCTCGCAGGTGCGCCAGAACTACCACCAGGACTCAGAGGCTGCCATCAACAGCCAGATCAACCTGGAGCTCTACGCCTCCTGTTTAGCTGTCCATGTCTTACTACTTTGACCACGATGATGTGGCTTTGAAGAACTTTGCCAAGTACTTTCTTCACCAATCTCATGAGGAGAGGGAACATGCCGAGAAACTGATGGAGCTGCAGAACCAACGAGGTGGCCGACCCTTCCTTCAGGGTCTCAAGAAAACAGACCATGATGACTGGGAGAGCAGGCTGAATGCAATGGAGTGTGCATTACATTTGGAAAAAAATGTGAATCAATCACTACTGGAACTGCACAAACTGGCCACTGACAAAAATGACCCCTACTTGTGTGACCTCATTGAGACACATTACCCGAATGAGCAGGTGAAATCCATCAAAGAATGGGGTGA
>PVKP010030424.1:0-27944 GCA_004027715.1 Plecturocebus donacophilus
GGGGCAGGTGCAGCTGCAGCCACAGGAAGCGCAGGAGCCCTCAGAACCCACAGGACCCACACGGCCTGGAGTAAGCTCAAGTTCAGAACGAATGGGAGAAGGAGAAGGCGGTCGGCTGCAATGAGGAGCAAGAGGCTTTCGTGATCAAGGTGGAGTTTACCCCGTGTGCCTATGACCAAAACTCTCTTAGAAATGTTTGATTCAGGCCGGGCGCGGCGGCTCACGCCTGGAACCCCCGCACTATGGGAGGCCCAGGAGAGTGGATCACTTGAAGTTAGCAGTTCGAAATCAGCCTGGCCAACATGGTAAAACCCAGTCTCTACTAAAAATACAAAAATTAGTCAGACGTGGTGGTGTGCACCTGTAGTCCCAGCTACCCGGGAGGCAGAAGCAGGAGAATTGTTTGAACCTGGGAGGTGGAGGTTGCAGTGAGCCGAGATCACACCCTGCACTCCAGCCTGGGTGACAGAGGAAGACTTGGTCTCAAAAAAAAAAAAAGTTTGATTTTGATGTGATTCATGCAGGGGTGATTTCAGAAGGTCAAAATGAACCCACTGAGAGGGAAAAGTCTTTGAACAAAAGGACAAGAGTCCCCAGAGTTAGCCAGCCTTTATGTCCAGCCTAACCATCTGAGGAAGGAGGTTCTAGAATCAACAGTCACCCCCAACCGAGGTTCCAAAGAGCAGCCCTGGCTCCGCCCACAGCCAGCCCAGGCCTCGGCTGCCTGCAGGTGATGGGCACGGCTGGGATTCCCTAATTAAGTCATAAAACACAAGGCTGGCTACTTAGAGGAGAATTACAAGGCATTGCAGCTTGTGAATACGGTAATCCAGCCTAATTAACACCAACTCAGAGAGCAGGGCGCAGACTTCTGGGTTAAATCAGCCCATGTGGAAACACTGGCCGTCTCTTGCCCTCATCACGCGACGCTGAGCATTTGTCATTGTGTGGAATAAAAATAAACCTGGGCCTGGAAAACTGGGCAGGTGACCCTGGAAAGGCCCGGAAACCACCCAAGGCTGGCTCTCCAGGGCCTTTGTGTTAAAATAGAACAAATCTAGCAACCCTGAGAGGTGTATCAAGGGCGGGTGAGCTTCTCTGGGACAGGGGACATGCAGGCTGACCCGGCAGACAGGAGATAGAAGGGGGTAGACCATTGTGAAGCAGGAAAGGCCGAGAAACAAACCTCTCCAATAACGAACTGGGAAGGAAGTGGAGATTTATTCAGCCGGGAGCCGCAGTGGGTCTGAATGCCCCAAATAGCCAAGCCCCCCACCAACAAAGAAAATCCCTGCCCTTATAAAGGCTTACGACTCTAGAAATTAGACGTGAAAGGCTCTTGGGTTTACCGCTCTAGAAATTACATGTGAAGGGTCTTGGGTTTACTGCTCTAGAAATTACATGTGAAAGGGTCTTGGGCTCACAGCTCTAGAATTTACATGTGAAAGGGTCTTGGGCTTACAGCTCTAGAAATTACATGTGAAAAGGTCTTGGGCTTACAGCTCTAGAATTTACATGTGAAAGGGTTTTGGGCTTACAGCTCTAGAATTTACATGTGAAAAGGTCTTGGTCCTTGGAGTAGGCTTGGGATACATGACTTAGGTGGGTGTTTGATCATGTTTAAGTAAAAACAATGCCTTCCAGAAAGATTCCTCCACACCATGCCTGCATTCTATAGGCGGGTGATTAAAGGTGGCGCTGGTCTGCCAGCCTTTATCCTATTGAAATGCAGTGTGGAAGTCAAGGGGGAGGTCATCTTAGTTGCTTAAGGGTGATGAAGGGTCTCCTTCCTCCATCACTGGCGCCTGGTCCCTTAACCCCACCCTTTGTCCTGCACGCTAGATCCACCTTCAAGACCCTTGCTCTCTGCCCATGGCTCTGCCCAGGGGAGCAGACCCCAGCCCAGCCCGTGCCACTTTAAGCACTTCCTGAGGGTTTGCCACTTCAGCCTTATAACCACCCTTGCCTTAGACTCTTACTGCTCGCTATAACGAATTACCACAAATTTAGTGGCTGAAAACAACAAAAGTGTTTTTATTGCTGGTTCTGTAGGGCCAACTCGGGGCTCGAGGGGCTGAGAGTGGCGTCGGTAGGCTGGCTCCCTCAGAAGGTTCTCAGTGAGGGTCCTTCCCTGTCTCTTCCAGCTGTGGGGGCTCCTGCTGTTCCTCAGCTGAGGGTTCATCACTCCAGGCTCTGTTTCGGGGGTCCCATGGCCTTCTCTCCTGCATGCATCAAATCTCCCTCTGCCTCCCTGTTATAAGGACGCCTGTGGTCACACTCAGGCCCCCTCCCACCCCACCGAGTGATCCGGGATGACCTCCTGATGGCAGCAAGACCCCTCAGTCCATCGTCTGCAAAGCCACCTTTGCCATGGAAGGCAGCGTGTGGACAGGCTCTGGGATGAGGCGTGGACATCTCGGGACCCTTATTCAGCTGGTCACTGGGAGGCACAGCTGGGCTCAGCAGAGAGGCTGCCCAGGGACCCCGTGTGGCAGTGATAAAGCCTCAGGGCCCATCCCCTCCCCTTCTCGCCCATTCTCTTTGGGGCTGTCGCGGCTGCCTCTGTGGGGCATGCTGGGTCAGTGCCGGCTCACAGGGAGGAGCCCTCCATAAGAGCAAGGCCTTCGGACGCTGGAGGGTGAGACCTGCCCAGTGTGAAATCGACCTCTGATACCATGTGACTTGGAAGAGCCCCTGTTTAGGGCTCAGCTCTGCTAACTAATGCCCAGGGAGGCAGGAGGGGAGAGTTTTAAAAGAGCCACAAAGTACCCAAGCGCTTAGAACGAGAACACGAGAGGGCCTAGTTCAAGACTGGAAAAGAATGTCTATCTTGGAAGAGAGTGCCCTGGTCCCTCCCTCTCTCTTTTCATAAGGACACAGATCTCATCATGAGTCCCCACCCTCTGACCTCATCCAGCCCTAGCCCCTCCCAAAGGCCCTGCTCCTGACACCATCCTGGTGAGGGTTGAGGCTCCAACATTCGAGTGTGGGGTCGCACAGACATTCGGTCCACAGCACCAGGCTGATGCTGAGATGCGGAGAGGCCCCTCTGGTGCCCGGCTGGCTCGTTTCTTTCCCAAGGCAGAAGGATCATTACCTTGCCAGGGCCTCATCAGAAGAAAAATGTAATTGTTTTGTGCCTTTTAGAAACCTCCTGAGTTGGGAGAAATGGAGATTTTGGTGGCTGTCCATGAAGTACTTAATTAAGCAGAACAGGTAATCCCATCATTATTACAAGAAACACACAGAGCTCCAATATCTGCGGAAATGTGGTTGCCTGTGGGGCTGGAGGCTGCCTGCCCCGGCCTGGTCTCCCCAGCCCCACCATGCGCTCCTTCCTTCCCAACTATCTGGGTTGTTTCCTTAATGCTTGTCCTGCCCCAGACCAAATGTGGAGTCTATTCTTATGGTCTGAATGTCTGTGTCCCCCCAAGTTCCTATGTTGACACATCTGGAGACAGGCCCTTTATTGGAAGTAATTTAGGTTACATGGGGTCATAAGGGTGGGGCCCTGATCCAATGAGATTAGTGTCCTTGTAAGAAGAGACTCCAGAGAGCTTTCTGGCGCTTTTGCACACACACACTCTCAATCTCTCTCTTTCCTCTCTCTGCCACGTGAGGAAGGCAGCTGCCTGTGAGTAGGAAGAGAGTTCTTACCAGGAACCAAATTGCTGGCACTTTGATCTTGGACTTTCATTCTCCAGAGCCATGAGAAAATAAATGCTTGTTTAAGCTCCCCTCCAGTCCCTGGAACCTTGTTGTGGCAACCCAAACTGAGTAAGACACGTGGGGCCGGGTGTGACTCCACCAGGCCTCAGTTTCCCCATCTGAAATGGGGATGGATGGTAACAGCACCTGCCTCAAAGGCTGGGGGGCCTAAATGAAAGCTCAGGCACCAAGGTGCCAGGATCGGGTAGGGCGTGGTCCCGACTTCACCTCCACAGGCTCACAGCAGCGACAGCAGCCCGTGTGCAGCATGGTCTGACTCCTAGAAAGACCCCATTTCTGGGGTGTCCAGGGGGAGTCCTAGACACTTGAGGAGATTAAGTGTCATGAGACATCAGCCCCTCCGTCCTGATCACGATTTTACAGATGAGGAAACCGAGACAGGAGCTGCCAGGGAATTTACTGGAGGTCACAGCAGGAATATGCAAAGCAGAACCCAGGCCAGCGTGGAGCCCAGTGTACCCAAAACAAACCAGGTCAGTGAGTGCAGAAGGGGAGACTGACTGAGGAGGAGGATTTAGGAGGGATGACGGAGATAAATGGGTACAGCCCGCTGTTGTAACTCTTCTGGAGACACCCATAGACGATGTCAGAAAAGCATGATTGAGGGCTTAATGGCAGAGGTGGAAAGTGTGACTGACGGGTGTTGCTGACAGAAAGCTCAGCCCGCACACCCCCAGGCCTGGCCAGCTCTTCCGTCCACATAGGAGGGGTGAGGATCGACTTCTGAGCTCCTTTCTCTTCCTGGTTCTGTCCACATCGTGCTGGGAGGTTCTGGAGCTGAGCCTAGTGCCATGTGGAGGGCCTGGCCCGCCTTGCTGGGCTGACTGCCTCGGGCATGTCGGGGTGAAGGGGTGTTTGCCTCTCACTAGTGGGGTGGGTGAGCTTGACGAGAACAGCTGGTCAATTGCTCCTCGGCTCCTTCTAGAACCATCCAAACCCAACAGGATGTCTAATGGAACAGACATCTCCAACTCAGCACAGCACTGCAACTTCTCCTGCCCACCAGAGGCTCCCCCGTCACTGTATAGCAGAGCCCAGGACTCCCCCAGGTCAACCCCCACCCCCAATCTGTGCTCTGCCCCAAAAACCGCCCCCAGCCTCACTCCTCTCCACCCAGTGTTTGATGTGGAACAGCCTCCAATGGGGATTCCTGCTCTCCCTGTGCAAGTGTCCTGGGCTTTCATTACAAAGTGCCACAAATCGAGGGACTTCAAACAACAGAAATGTATTCACTCACAGTTCAGGCGGCCTCCAGTGCTGTGGGCACCCTGGCACCCTCCCCTTGTCTTCTAGCTGCACCCGTCAGCCTCTGCACGTGGCCTTCCGCTCTTCGCCTCTGCGTCCCCTCTTCTCACAAGGACAGCAGTCAGCAGATTTGGGGACCACCCTAAATCCAGGATGATCTCATCTCAAGATCCTTAACTATAAATGACATCTAGGGACATCTGGGAGGACCCTGTTTCCAAATGAGATTCCTAGTGGACACAAGTTCTATGGGACACCATCCAACCCCCTCCTCTCTCCAATCCAGTCTCCGAACGGAAGTCAGCAAGCTGAACCACACACACGCGCGAACACCACTGCCCTCTGCCACAAACCCAGTCACCTGGGAGGCAGAGTCTAAATTCTCCACAGCCGGGCGTGGTGGCTCCCAAAGTAATCCCAGCACTTTGGGAGGCTGAAGTGGGTGGATCACTTGAGGTCAGGAGTTCAAGACCAGCCTGACCAACACGGTGAAACCCCATCTCTACTAAAAATACAAAATTAGCCAGGTGTGGTGGTGCACGCCTGTAATCTCAGCTACTTGGGAGGCTAAGGCAGGAGAATCACTTGAACCCAGGAGGCGGAGGTTGCGGTGAGCCGAGATGGAGCCACTGCACTCCAGCCTGGGTAACAGAGTCAGACTCTGTCTCAATTGAAAAAACAATTCCTCTTCATGTCTTGTGGAGCCTGCGACTGCCTCTCTTCCCCTCCCCATGCTTGGGTGCACAGCCTCTGCCTCTCCAGGTCCCTGGAAGGTCTCCACCTCTGGGGCTCCAAGCCCACCTCCTCTGGGGCTGTTGCCAACCTTCCCTGCCGGCCAGCACTGCATGGCTACTGCTTATGCCCTGCTCACCATTTGCCCTTTTGGAGGGTCATCGTACTCATTTCTTTCTGGCCTGGCTGAGCTGCGCTCCCACAGCACCCATGGCAAGGGCACCGGCCATGGCAGGTGCTCAGGAAATACGGGTGTACCAGCTGCAAATTCCTCCCAGCTCCTTCACTTCCCCGATGGAAGGTGGTTCTCATCAAACGGGAGGACTGATACAGTTGCCCCAGCCACTCTCGGCTGCTTACGTTTAAATTAATTGACATTAAATACATAAAACTAAGAATCAGTTCCTCAGCCACAATGGCTGGATTCTGAGTGCTCAGTAGCTGTGTGTGGCCAGTGGTACTATATCGAGCACATGGGACATTTCCAGAAAGTTCTACCAGACAGAGTTGCTTTAGACCAAGGAAGGAGAGAGAATTAGGGGCTGTCAGGATTACGAAGGTCCCAGGGTGTCTCTTCCAGCCTGTGGCCCCTACCAGGCCAGGGCAGGGTGTGGACAGCAACGGAGACCCCACTGGGGAGCTGGGGGATAGGGTGGGCTGCAACTCAGGGCTAAGGGTGCACCCAGAGATGCCACCAAGAACTGGAGCTACAGGAGGCGGGAGCTGGGGGCCTTTGTCCCTGTGCAGGCAGAGGCAGCCTCAGGTGTGGTCTCCTGGGAGCAGAGACCCTGGTTCCCCTAGGGGAGGGATGGGCTCAGAGCCTCCTGGGAGCCTCCAGCCTTGGGAGGGGCTGAGGCCGGGTAGTGTGCAGGGCTAATGGACGCCATGCCTGCCACTTCCTGGGAGCTGAGGGTGGAGCTGATGGGGGCAGGCTGTCACCTGCACGGTCTGATTCCCAGGCTGGCATCCTACCCCTCTCCGCGATGGAGGAGGTGGGAATGGAGCAACACCCCCAGCCAGTTCCCTGGTACCCCCGAGGGATTCCTGCTAGCTCTACAGTTTTCACACCTGAGGCCAAGGGGTGTTGGACACACCGCACCCCTCACAGAGAGAGAAACAACCGTCCCCTCCTGCCTGAGCCAGGATTCACTCCCAGACTTCCCTCGGCCTCCATTTCCATCTTTCCAAAGAAATGCTCCCAGGGCCACAGCCTGCTTCAAAAACGAAGCCCCAAACCATCTTTCCCTTGAGGCAGCAGCCCTCAGCCAGGGGCAACTGTGACCCCCCCCAACCCCAACCCCCAGGGAACCAGAGAACATTTGTCAACATCTAGAGACATTCTTGGTTGTCACAACTGGGCAGTGGTGCTGGCCTGGAGTCGGGGGAGGCCAGGCTGCGGCTGGACACCCTACAGTGCGCAGGAGGAGCCCACAACAGAGCGTGATCCTGCTAGAAATGTGCCTGGTGCCGCTGTGGGTGACACAGTCCCAGTTCCACACCCCGAGGGGCGCCTCTAGGGAATGCCACCACCCAGAGCGTGGTCTCTTTTGACTCCCTCCCCTGGTGGCTTTCAGGGGCTGCCCCAAGGGGTCTCACCAGGAATTTAGCCAACTTAAAGTTCGAGAGAACAGCCCCCACAAGATCACCCCATCCTCACTTTGGATGTCAGCTGCAAGTTCCAGGGGTCTCCAAGACCACTCTCAGGTTTGGTGATTTGTGGGAAAGAATCGCAGAATTCACTACAAGCACCTGCGCTCACAGTTACGATTTATTACAGCAAAGAGATCCAGGTTGAGATCAGGCAAGGACAGGGAGGTGTGGGGCAGAGTGCAGGAGGGTCTGGACACGAGGTGTCTGCCGTCCTCCCTGGGAAAGTGGGGAGGAGTCCCTCTCGGAGGTGATGTGTGACAACATGCATGGGGCATGGCTGTCAGGGATGCTCCCGGGCCTTTGGTGTCCCGAGGCTTTGCTGGGGCTCCATCATGCACTGCCTTGGCGGTTGAACTTCAGTTTCCAGCCCCTCCTGCAGGTCTGGGCTAATCCTTCTGGTCTCCAGTCTCCTCTGGAGGTCCAAGCTGATGCGGTGTGACCCAGAGCCTCCACCATAAATTACACTGTCAGAATGTCCAGCGGTCAAAGCCCCCAGGCAAACAGAGACACACACATCAGGCAGGAAATTCCAGGAGCCTAGAGACCACCTCCCAGGAGCTGAAGGCAAAGGTTAGCCCTCTCTTTGGATCAAGTTGGTGCTTCACTACACAGACCTCACTCCCTCCCTCCCTTCCTCCATTTTACAGATCAGAAAACTGAGGCCCAGACCTTAGGCAATCTGACCAGGATCTGAGCAGTGGAGGATGTGGGCTCTGAGCCAGGCTCTGCACCCACCTCTTTTACTCAGGCCCCTCCGCTCCCCCAGCCCCATCCCTCCCAGAGGTCCACAAGCGCAAGCTCAGAGTAATCCCCATGCAGCCTCTTAGCAAGGAGCCAGCTAATGGAGGAGAAGACCCTTAGACCTCTGTGCCAAAATGAAAGAGGAGGACAGGTTCGTGCATAAAATGCACCCTGTAGAGGGAGGAAAAATGCAGGAAGAGAAGTTTCCGGTAATCCGCCCCATGGAAACCACTAGGCCAGCGTGGGGTCTGGAGTATGAATTCCCTAAACCCAGGGCCCCTCCTGCCCGGAGGGCCGAGGGCTGCAGGCCTCTGGGGCCTCCCCGCCTCCAGTTCCGCCGCCTTGTTCTCGCTCCCAGCAGCCTCCGTCCCAGCCTCCCATCCCAGGCTGAGCATGGTACCCCGCACACACGGTTGCTAAGAGACCGTTGCCGAGAGTCACAACTCAGCTGGCAACGGAAAACACCCCCAGCAACACAGTTTGCTGGGCCCATTTAGGGAGACATGTTTCTGGTCCCCTAGATGCCTCATCCTCTCTGCAACATTTCAAATGTTTTCTTTTACATGGCTTCTAGATATCACTTAGCATGCACTCTATATTTAGGAACGGTTATGAAACAAACATATCACCCACAATATCTGCTTTGACTGTGGCATGAAGCCTGGTGCCGGGATCAAGAGGCAGCGAGACACCAGGGAAAGATCCTGCCTCTTATCCCAGGGAAGCCTGGTGCTCCTGGTCGATTTGGGAGCTTGTCGGTCAGCCTCATCTGGTCTAATCCTACAACCCGGGGTGGTGAGCTTCACGTCATGGAGCCTATTCAACTATGAGAAACAGGAGGGGCCGATGGCTCCAGCACTCGGCCAGAGACGACTGTCCTTGTAGTTCCCCTGAAAGGTCAATCCATGTAGTAGCCCCAAAAGTCCAGATCCAGCCCCTTATTTTGCAGAGGAGGAGTCCAAGGTGGCCTACCCACGGGAGGCCGAGCTGGCCTCTGCTGCTGCGGTGGAGAAATACTGCGCCCCAAGCCACATCATGACACTCCTCAGCCCAGAGTGGGCAGCGTGAAGAGGAAAGACCCCATGCCAGCAAGGATGAAGGCAGCGGTCCCCAGGTCCTCCATCAGCACGCATCTAATTTCCTGGGCACCTCAGAGAGGGACGTTGGGAGGCCCCTTGTTCGACCTGGCAAGGCTGGGAAGATTGGATGGGAGCCTGGAAGTGGGGGTGCTGGTGTTGTGTTGGGGGACTTTGTGCCTGACGTGTCTCCTCTCACAGCTGTCTCTAGCACTAAAGGCTCCTGTTTTTGAGATCTGTGACATTGGAGTTGTTCACCAAAATTCCGATTTTCCTCCTTCTTGGGCACATGCAGGCCTGCTGGTTTCCACCCTCCTGGAGTTAGGTGTGGCCTGTGAGCTGGGGCTGCAGGGATGGCTGTCGCTCCAGGAAAGGGAAGACCAACTCAATACCCACCACACTGCCCTTGAACCCAGAGGTGGCGACTAGGAACGGATGATGGTCTGGCTGGTGGGGGCTTCGCCCACCCGGGTTACTAAGTGGGAATGGCAAGGGACAGCACCCAGCAGACCCGGCAGGGCCCTGAGAGGGAGCAGGAAATACTCCTTTGTGTTTTTAAGCCACAGCAACCTGGAGATGATTTGTTACTGCAGCCTAACCCCGCCGCCCTGACTGCTACAGGCTCCTTACCCTAAACGCTTGGACCAGAAGTATTCTGGATTGCATATGTTTTCCGATTTTGAACTGTTTGCAAGTACATTTAGTGTATTTGCACATATATCTTGGAGGTGGGACTCAAGTCTAAACATGAAATTCATTTATGTTTCATGTATGTCTTACACACGTAGCCTGAAGGTAATTTTATACAACATTTAAAGAATTTTGCCCAGGCACAGTGGCTCACACCTGTAATCCCAGCACTGTGGGAGGCCGCAGCTGGCGGATCACAAGGTCAGGAGATTGAGACCATCCTGGCTAACATGGTGAAACCCAGTCTGTATTAAAAATACAAAAATCAGCAGGGTGTGGTGCTGCATGCCTGTAGTCCCAGCTACTCAGGAGGCTGAGGCAGGAGAATCACTTGAACCCGGGAGGCAGAGGTTGCGGTGAGCCGAGATCACGCCACTGCACTCCAGCATAGTGACAGAGCTAGGCTTCGTGTCAAACAACAGAAAAAATAATTTTGTGCATGAAACAAAGTTGTCATTGTGTTTTGATGGGGACTCGTCCCATGAGGTCAGGTGTGCAATTTTACACCTGTGGTACCACGTCGATGCGCAAAAGGTTTGGGGTTTTAGAGCATTTTGGATTTTGGATTTTTAGATTAGCTCAACCTGTACTGGACCTCAAAGGGTACCCTTTTACAAGGTCAACATGCGTAGCAAGGAAGACAGTTCTTTTTGGGCTTTTTTGAGATGGAGTCTTGCTCTGTTGGAGCGAGTGTAGTGGCATGATCTTGGCTCACTGCAACAGCAGCCTCCGAGGTTCAAGTGATTCGCCTGCCTCAGCCTCCCAAGTAACTGGGACTACAGGTGCACACCACCATGCCCAGCTAATTTTTGTAGTTTTAGTAGAGATGGGGTTTTGTCACATTGGCCAGGCTGGTCTCGAACTCCTGACCTCAGGGGATCTGCCTGCCTCAGCTTCCCAAAGTGCTGGGGTCACAGGGGTGAGCCACCACATCTGGTGTAGAGTTCTTAAAACTGGTGATCTCCCAGGTAAGCCCACCTTTCATGGCAGGGTCCACAGGTGAGGCTTGGAGGGTCCTGGAGCAGAACCCGGAAGCCAGATTCTGACGGGCACAGCAGCAGGGGTGGAGGTAGATGGCACCGAAGTCAGGGGGCAGAGAGGGCAGTCAACACATGTGCTCCTTCTCTGTCCTACCCGGGCCTCGGTTTCCCTGCTTGCAAAGTGAGCCTAGTCACTACTAAGAGTGCCTTAATATATCAAGAACTCTTTTCCCAGGGCCTCCTTCTGTCCTTGTAGTAGCCTTGAAAGGTCCAGATCCAGCTCCTTATTTTGCAGAGGAGGAGCCTAGGTGGCCCACCTATGGGAGGTAGAACCAGACCCGACGCCAGCCCCATGCCCACTCCACACCCAGCATCCTGACGCTGCCGTCACCCCCCAGCTTCCGGCTTCCCGAGCTCCAGCCAGTGGAGACCCGCCATCCTGCTGGCTGTCAGCACAGCCTCGAGGTGGTGAGGGGCTGCCGCAGGTTCTGCCTACCTGCCCACCCCAGGTCAGGCTCAGACTCATTGTCTAAGAAGAGTCCTTTGAGCAGGGGCACGAACAGGTCCCGGAGGACAGAGGTACCACGGAAGGCTCTGGCCGGGTAAATCATCCCAGCTCCGGGGCTCTGGGCTCCAGTGTGCAAGGCAGTGCATTCTGCACAAAGACAGGATGTACTTGGGGAGAGGCTGCACCATTGTTGTGGAGCGGAAGAGAAATTAATTTTAAGCCTGGAGTTGATTCCAGCCTGGGAGGGAAACGCCAACACTCAGAGAGGGCTGGTTTCAGGCATGTGTGCGCCACCGCTCACGTGCCCACAGCAGCCTGAATTCAGAGGGAAACGCACCCCGGGCACCCTCCCTCCTCTATCAGCGTTCCAAGCCACCCCCACATCCCAGCACCGGAAGAGCCCGGCCCCTCCTTCCACCTAGGGAGCCCTGGGTGTACGCTCCATGGAGCCACGCCCTGTCCCCTGCCCCGTCAACTAACCCACGCCAGCTGGGCTGCTGCCGGAAAGGCTGGGAGGGGGCAGTGAGCCAGACTGAAACCACCTTGTTCGAATGCTCTCAGGGGTTTGGTCAGTCCTCTGTCATTCAACCTGGTGCTTGGTGTCGAGGACACAGAACGGAGGGTGGCCCCGCGGCTGGCCTCCTGGGTTCTCCAGGCCCGAGGGAGTGGGACACACAGATGTCCAGCAGGTTGCAGCCTGGCGGGAGAGGGAGGTGCAGATCACAGGCTTCAGGCCACCGTGGTCCTGGGGGCCACTCGTGGTGGCAAGGGCAGGGGAATGAGCTGGCAAACACAGGGGACCCCAGCTCCCCAAAGTGCCTTGAAACTGCTGCCTCAGCCACTACTGCCGGGTGCAGTCTGACATCAGCTCCAAGCTGGGGAGAGGGGGGTGCTGCCCTCAGGAAGGGGCCACCTGGGCCACCAGGGAGCACCTGCTGCTGCAGAGCCAGCTGAGCCCAGTGCCCTGACTCCAGTAAGCCTATCTCTGGGCCTCATCTCCCCAGGTGTGCAATGAAGGGCCTAGCCATCCAGCGCCCCAGCAGACCTGGTCCCCTGACCTGACACCCATCCTACTTTCCTTCCTTACTACAAAGACCCTAATTTTGTCTTGGCTGGTAACAGACCCCGCTACAAAACCCCTTTTCGCATTTCTCTCTGGCTGCTATGAGTGACCAGGAGAACCCAGGGTGCCTGTCAGTGAGACATGACAGGATGTTACCTGTGGCCTTCCGGAGCGGGGCGGACAGCATGCACGCTGCTTCTGCTCCTGGCCCTGGCCCTGGAGGTTGACCATGGTGGGCCTTGACCCCCACTCAGCTTGCGCTAGGCTAGAAGGTTCCCTAATGGCAGTGGGGAGAGGCAGGCTGCAGGGCCCGTGCTCAGAGCAAGAGAAAGGCCAGCCATCCTGCTGGGCTAACACTGACTGTGCAGGTGCCCTGAGACCAGATGGCAGGTAGCAGCAAGGCCCAGGTCCCAGCGAGGTCAGCCCCCAGGACAGGCACCAGGCCATGGCCGAGGACTGTGAGGGCAGCAGACAGACAGTCAGGCCCAGGCTGCCCAGACAGAGGCGGGGCCAGGAACGGCTCTGTGGATGAAGTGGCATTTCTAGGTCCCTGGAAATTGTATGTGATTTCAAGGAAAGAGACAGTAGTGGTTGAATTTTGTCCCCCTAAAATCCACGTCTATGTGGAACCTCAGAATGTGACTTTCTTTGGAAATAAGGTTGCTGGAGATGCGATCAGTTGACATGAGGTCATCCTGGAGTAGGTGGGCCCTAAGTCCACGGGTTGGCGCCCTCACAGGGGAAAGTACAGACACACACAGAGACACGGCTACGTGAAGATGGGGGCGGAGACTGGGGGATGTGGCCATCAGCCAAGGACACCTGGAGCCCCAGAAGCTGGAAGAGCCAAGGCAGCACCTCCCGTAGAGCCCTGGAGGGAGAAGACCCTGCTGACACCGTGACATTGGACTCTGCTGTCAGAATTGTGAGGGGAGACATTTCTGTTCATAAAGCCCCAGCTGGTGGCCCTTTGTGATGGCAGCCCCAGGGCACCAGCACAAACGGGGAGTGTGTAGGAGGCTGGTGTGGTGATCTGCGTCTGTCCATTCTGTGGTCTCCATCCAGCACCCAAGGCATGCTCAGGACTGGCTGGGGCCTGGGAACCGGACACAGAGCACCTGGCAGCAGAGGAGGATGATGGAGTCTGATTTCCGGAATCTGACCCCCAAAGGGTTGTGGCATTCATGGGAGAAGCGATGGAAGACCAACATGAACGATGGAAGCAGCACTGGAACCCTTCAGAGGACCTGAGAGATGCGAACTCCCATCCCAACAAACCGCCCAGGGGAGGAGCCAGGCCCCCATCCACGCGGCCTTAGGAACAGGAGAGCTGACTTTTCTACAGCAAATAAGGCCCAGGGTGTCTACAACAGGGGATTGGAGCCCAAGGCTCAACCAGACTCAACCAACTTAGATCTGTACAACCGGCACATTTAGCTGGAACCTGGGAGGAGCCTGCTGGGGGATGGACGCGCCATCCAGAAGGTTCCTGGGGTCACAGGCACACACAGCCCCTCCTTCCTGCCTGCCCTCTCCAAAGAAAACCATGTCCCTGGCCTGTTTCTCTTGGTATCCACCTACTCCATCATGGAGGGGGTCTCCGCTCCTAACCCACTCGGCAAAGTCCCAGCAGACAGTGAGTCACTGAGTGCTGTGCCAGGCACACGCTGCACTCCGGGCCTCCAGGGGAAGGTGACCTCGAAGGTGCCGGAAATAGGACAGTGTAGGTGCCCCCGCGCCAGGGGATGTGGCCAGTGTCTGTGAGGACGCTTCTGCATGACAAGCTGGGGTCATAAGGACATAATAGCCCTGTAGGCTGAAGCCTGGCCCAAAGCAGTCCAGGCCCCCTGACCTCCCGGCCTCTCTCCAGGCAGCAACCTCCCCAGGGTGCCAGGCTTCCCCAGATCCGAGTCTGGGTGTCTGAAATCCGCTGCATAATTGGATCATGCCTCAGCCTGTGCTGAGTGCCCATTCTCACCCGTCCCGGAAAACACGAGTCTCAGAGAAGGAAAGCAGTTTCCACAGGTAATTTTCTTTTTTTTTTCTCTTTTTTTAAAATTTAATTTAATTTTATTATTTTTTTTAAAGACGGGGTTTCACCATGTTGGTCAGGCTGGTCTTGAACTCCCAACCTCAGGTGATCCGCCCGTCTTGGCCTCCAAAGTGCTTGGATTACAGGTGTGAGCCACCACGCCCAGCCAATTTTCTATCAAATATATTACATTTCTCAGAATCACAGGTGGAAGTTAACTAATTCGATTCTCCCTTATTTTTGAAATGTTTTCAGAGGACAATGCAAAGGTTCACTCTGTTCTGGGAAATGCTTCTTTAGATGCCAAACGTTAGAATGCGATTTGTTCTTCAATCAGGGAAGAGGGAACAGCACGGACTTTCAAGGGTAGCATCCACGCTCTCTGCTCCTGGCTCCACTGTGGGCCCTGAACAGCTGCAGGTGTGTGAAGGCAGGCTGGGAAACGCTTCAGTCAGACCTACCTCCCTGGTTCAACCAGAGCTCCTTTCTCTCCTTGATAAAAATCCCAATTGTGACTGTTTTACAGAAGCACCTTTTATGATAGAATCATCTCTCCATGGCATCTTCCCCTGAAGCTGCCTGACAACCCCTGTCTCCCATGGATGCGGGCTCACAGCCACACGCTGCTCTACTCCCGCCCGCCGTGAGCACTCGGCGGATGGATGCTGGGACCCTGCCGGTCAGACAGCCAGGAAACGGGGCGTGAGGGGACATCCGGGCTGCGGAAGAACGGACTAATTGCTTTATTTTTTGAAATGAGGTCATGTTGATCTGGAAGGTAACTCGGGGGAAGGGTAGACAGGACCAGGAGGAGGAGGGAGGAAAAGGACATCATTCGGCAAGATGAGGGCCTGGGAAGCTGGGTCTCTGAGAAGCTTGGGCTCCTTTGATTTCAGTGAGATCCTCGCACTGAGCGCTGGCTGATGAGAGGCAGGGGCACGAGGTGCAGGTGCCCATGGAGGAGAGAGGCCCTGGGATCTCCAGAGCCGGGCATGAGGGGGCTGCCAATGGGCACAGATGGGCAACCTGGGCACCACGCAGAATAGTGTCTGCAGCTCGTTAGACAAGTTGAATATATAAATATGTTATATATCTATAAAACATATATATTTATACATACATATATTTATATACATAACATAAATATGTTATATATAACATTTATACATACATATATGTATTACATAAATATATATGTTGAATATAATATATATGTTATGTACAACATAAATATAATACAATAATATAGTATTTTTCATAAGATATATATGTTATATATTAAATATATATGTTACATATATATATAAATAACACTGAGTTGAATATATAAAAACCCTGAGTTTATAATGATATACCAGTGGCGGGGGGCGGTGGAGTTAAGGAAGAGAGAGAGAGACGGGGCAGAGAAGACAGAGGAAGAGAGAAAAAAGACTCCATCCCCCAACAGCACAATAGGAAACCAACTCATTGGATATCAGTGGAGATCACTGAAGCATTGACTTCGTACAGAGAGACTTGATAATGAAGAAGAAAGAATCAAACAGTGTTTAGCTTAACCAAGTCATCTTATTTGATATGGGGATGTCCTTCGAGATAGAAGACTCAGCTCATCATCGTGGAAGGAATGCCAGGATTAGGCAGTCACCATACGCAAGCCTCAATGGACTCTTTGAGGTGTCCAGCGCCCACCCCAGAGAGAGGCCCCTGGGTGACCAGCTGGTGAGGAGCTTCAAGAGGAAGGATTCACTGTCATCACCTGAAGCCTGGGTGCAGCTTTCGTCATGGAGGTGCAGTGCACAGTCTCTGCCTCCTGGGGAGATGGGGCGTGAAGCTCACAGCACCTGTGTGTGGCTGGGCTCAACATAAATAACATGGCAAGAGCTCACCTCCGTTTCTAAGAAGTGGGAAGGACCCAAGAACTGGCCAATGACACCACAGGAGGTGGAAGTCACATCTGGGGTGGGGAGCAGCCTATGGCCAACCTACCCCAACCTACCCTGTCCCTATAACATGTCCTGGAGGAAACAGGGGAGACGGATCAGACTGAAGACTTGGGGACATATCTACCAAGTGCCACGTGGGTCCTGGGTCAGTCACCACCGTGAAAAGACATTCAGGAGATAATCCGGGACATGTGCTCATGGAGGGGGTTCTGATTCCACCCTGAGGACACTGCTGGGTCTGTGGACGGGACAGTGGCACTGGGGGCCACAAGAAAGATGCCATGCTGCTGGGAGACAGGCTGAAGTGGAGGAGTGACGCGATGCCTGGGACTTGCTGGAGAAAAAAAGAATCAAAGGGCTACCTGTACATGATGACAAGAATGTCTTGGATAACCAATCATAGCCAATCAAAGAAAAGACAGACACTAAAGTTGATGAAAATTAAAAACTGTGCATCAAAGGGCACAATCAACAGAGCGAAAGGCAGCTAAAGAACGGGAGGAAACTTTTGCAAATCATGTGTCTGGTAAGGGGTTCATATCCAGAATGTGCAGAGAACTCTTACAACTCGACAACAGAAACAAAAATGCAATTTAAAAACAGGCCAACTGGCTAGGTTCAGTGGCTTACGCCTGTAATCCCAGCACTTTGGGAGGCCGAGGTGGGTGATCACTTGAGGTCAGGCGTTCCAGACCAGCCTGGCCAACGTGGCAAAACCCCGTCTCTACTAGAAATTCAAAAATTAGCCAGGTGTGGTGGTGCATGCCTGTAATCCTAGCTACTCAGGAGGCTGAGGCGGGAGAATCGCTTGAACACGGGAGACAAAGGTTGCAGTGAGCCGAGATGACGCCATTGCACTCCAATAAGGATGTAAATGAAATCGATAAAAAATCAAAATGCGCAAAGGACTTGAAGAGACATTTCTGCAAAGAGGAGCTGCAGATGGCTGATAAGCACTTTTCTGAAAAGACGTTGAACACTGCTAATCAATTAGAGAAAGGTAACTCAAAACTACAACGGGATACCACCTCGCACCTGTCAGGATGGCCTTGGTCCTAAAAGTAACGACGTTGGTGAGGACGGGGGGAAGCTGGAGCCCTCGGGCACCACTGGCAGGAGGGGGACGTGGCGCAGCCCCTGTAGAAAACGGCCTGGCTACTCCTCAATACGTTAAACACAGCATGAGCACGTGAGCCAGAGTGCCACTTCCAGGTCTATGCCTGAGGGAACTGACGGCAGGGTCCTGAAGAGCTACCTGCCCACCCGTGTTCACGGTCGCAGCACCATTCACGATAGCTAAGAGGTGGACGCAACATAAGTGTCTGCCTACATATGAACAGATACACAAAAGGTGATCTTTCCGTACGGGGGGATGTTTATTCTTCAGGCTTAAACTGGAAGGAGATTCTGACACGTGCTACGACATGGAGGAACCTCGAAGGGATTCCACTGGGTGAAATAAATCAGGCACAAAAAGACAAATACTGCAGGGTTCCACCGATCTGAGGTCCCTAGAGTGGTCAAATGTTCATAGGGAGAGAAAGTGGGATGGTGGGTGCCCGGGGCTGGGGGAGAGGGTGGGGATGAGTACTGAATGGGGAAGAGTGCCAGTGCGGGAAGTGAGAGGGCTTGGAGATGGATGGTGAATGGAAATGTACTTAATGCCACTGAACTGTATACTTAAAAACGATTAAGATGGCAAATTTTATGTTATGTGCACTATACTACAGTTTAAAAAATAAAAAGTATAATTGTTAAAAAAAAAAAAAAAAGAGGGAGAGAGGGAGGGGAGGAACTGAATGGAGCAAATAGGGGCTGAGATCTCTTGGAGGTCAGTCTCCACAGGGTCTTCATGAGCCTTTGGCCACACTTCTCCATTGCTCAAGAGCCTCCAATAGCTCCCCACTGCCCTAGGCCTTGCCACAGCCTGAAAGGCTCTGTAGGGCATGGGCCCCACCCCTTGCCACATCCACCCCTTCTGAATGTTCCAGAACACACAGAATCCTTCCCTGGTCCAGGCAGGGCCTTGCACTCACCACCCCGGTGCGTGTCCCACCCTCACTTCAGGTTTACCCTCCTCTACAGGTCTCAGCCTGAATCTTTCCCCTTGGGAGGGCTCTCCCTGACCACTCTGTCGACAAAAGCTTGGTCTCTGCCCTGTAGCTGCACAGCATCCTAGTGTGTGTGTGAAGGTGTGTGTGACTGTATGTGTGAGCATGTGTGAACGCCTGTGAGCAGACATGTAAGCATGTGTGTGCATGTGAATGTGTGAGCACATGTGAGTATATGTGCATGTGTGCAAACACGTGTAAGCATGTGTACATGTGCAAATGTGTGCCAGTGTGTGTGTGTGTATGTGCACATGTGTACTGGTTCCTGGGGCTATCACGACAAATCACTGCTAACCAAGGGGCTTCAAACAACAGGAATTTTTCTCTTAGTTCTCGCAGCCTGAAGTCTAAAATCAAGGTGTAAGCAGGGCCACACTCCTCTGGTGGGCACCTATGTGGGTGCATTTGTGTGTGTGCATGTGTGTGGGTGCCTGTGTATGTCGTGTGTTTATGTGTGCATGTGTATATGTGTGCATGTGTGGGTGCCTGTGTGTATATATCTCATGTGTTTGTGCATGTGTTTATGTGTGCATGTGTGTGGGCACCTGTGTATGTGCACATGTGTGGGTGCCTGTGTGTACTTGTCTATGTGCACATGTGTTTGTGTGTGCACAAGTGCATGTGTATTTGTGCATGTCTATGTGCCCGTTTGTGTGTGCACGTGTCTGTGTATGCATTTTTGTGTGCACATGTACAGTTGCATGTGTGCACATGTACCTGTGTGTGTACGTCTGGACATGTGTTTGTGTGTACATATCTATGTGCATGTATGTCGTGTGTATATGTGCACGTGTGTGTGGGTATGTAGTCACAGCTTGCGGTTATGGAGCCTGTTGACCCGCGTAGTGCTTGTAAGTTTGTGCAGGGCCTGTTTCCCCAGCACATGGGCTCTGTGAGGGCAGGGCCTGGTCTTCCTCTCTGCAGGATACCAAGAGGGCCTGGGCAGGTGCTGAGTATGGAGTGAGTGTGTGGGCCGCACACAACTGATTAGACTCAGGGTGCCCATTGCAACCCCCCCCCCCCGCTATTCACAGATGGGGGCAGGTGGGGCTGGGCTGGGTGCTTACTCCCCTCCTGGCCAGGCCACGGCCAGCTTGAGAATTCCCTCTGGGGTGCAGAATCCAGGTGCTCACAAAGACAAACGAGCAATCGGAGAGCCATCCCAAGCTGGACAGCCCCTCAGACCTCCCCCAGCCAACCGAGGGGAAGCAGCCACCACAGAGAGGGCGTGACCCATGCGAGGATGCCACCCAGTGCTCACGAAGGCCAGTACACAAAGGATGCCAGGCACTGGGAGTGAGGCTGGTGCCCCAGACCCTCCAAAGCCCTGGGGCTCCAGACCCCGGCAGCCTTGCAA
Source organism: Plecturocebus donacophilus (assembly GCA_004027715.1). Taxonomy (NCBI): domain Eukaryota; kingdom Metazoa; phylum Chordata; class Mammalia; order Primates; family Pitheciidae; genus Plecturocebus; species Plecturocebus donacophilus. The sequence continues at coordinate 19,858 of PVKP010030424.1, forward strand.
AACAGACCCAGGTGCCAGACCCCCTTCCTTCCCACGCCCCACACTCTAGGCAGCCCAGGGGAATCCCACGGAGCCTTGACATCCCAGCTGGCCTCGGGCTGACCAGTGAGTCTACCCTGTGACGGGGCTGGAGCCCCGTTTGGGGTCTTCGAGCTACCCACGGCTCACACCAAGTCAGCTCCCTCTCTGTCCATCAATTTAGGCCAGCTGAGTGCAGGTTCCCCAGGAATGCCCAAGAGTCCCGTGCCAGGTGGGTCCCATTCGCAGGTGGCAGCTGGCTGGCCAGCAGGAAGCTGGAAGGTACCCCCAGGACAGCTAGCAGCTCACAGTGAGCTGTGAGGCACACATCAGTTTGGGGCTAATTTTTTCCTGCAGAGAAGTTGATCCCATAATCTGGTAAATACACTAATCATCACTGCACTGCTCAGAGTAGGAGCTTATGAGCTACAGAGTCTGAGGGAAGCAGGCTCGGTACAGAATGAGACCATGGACTGCTGTCTGGAAGCACGTGCTGCCAGGAAATGAAACTCCAGAGCTGGTGATGGAGCCCAAGCTGCTCCCAGTGATGAAGGACCCAAGCCACAGACCAGGAGCTGGGCTGGGCACAAGGCTTATACTGTCACCAAACTGCATCCACACGCCTGCTCAGCCCCACTTGCAGATTCCCATCTGCAAGCTGAGAGCCCGGGGCGGCAGATCTGCTCGGCACCCCACGGCTGACCTTCCCTGGGCCAACCTGACCCCTGGCTCCTCTGATTCTCTCTCCTTTAACGGAAGCAAAGAATGAGTCGCAGCAGCTGAGGACGAAGGAGCAGCTTTCCTGTCAACAGATGCTCCAGAAAACCCGTGGTGGCCAAGGAAGCCCCATCTTGTTTAGTCTGCTTAGCGTTTATTGTATAACAATTTAAAAATCTACATTTCCTACATATATAATAGGAAGATTTCCTAGAAAATGACCTATTCTGGCTTTCGTCAAAAAAGTTGAGAGTCCAGCAGGGCATGGTGGCTCATATCTATAATCCCAGCACTTTGGGAGGCTGAGGTGGGTGGATCACCTGGGGTTAGGAGTTCGAGACCAGCCTGGCCAACATGGTGAAACCCCGTCTCTACTAAAAATAAACATTAGTTGGGCATGGTTGCAGGTGCCTGTAATACCAGCTACTTGGGAGGCTGAGGCAGGAGAATTGCTTGAACCCGGGAAGCAGAGGCTACAGAGAGCAGAGACTATACCATTGCACTCCAGCCGGGGCAACAAGAGCAAGACTCCATCTCAAAACAAAACAAAACAAAACAAAATTTAACTTGAGCTGGTGCTGACACTGCCCTTGGTCCCACAGAGCCAGCCTGGGCTGGTGCTGGGAGGGGCTGCCCCTGCTGGCCGAGGGTCTCTGTAGCCGGGACGCATCACTCCCTGATGGCATCTAGAGGCCTCTGGTTGGGGACTCAGATGGCAGCCTCAGGAAACGGCCAGCTTGGGGTGGAAGTGGGCTCCGCAGGTACCTGAAAGAGAGTTTCAGTCCATCAGGCTGCTGTAGCAAAATGCCGCAGACCAGGTGGCTTCTAGACAACAGAAACATATTTCTCACAGTGCTGGGGGCTGGAAGAATCAGAGTGTGGTGAGGGACCACTTCTTGATCTCCTCTCATGGTGTCTTCATGTGACAGAAGGGGCCAATGGGCTCTCTTGGGTCCCTTTTATAAGGGCACGACTCCTGCTCGTGAGGGATCCACCTTCATGACCCTATTCCCTCCCGAAGTCCCCACCTTCTAACACCATCACACTGTGTGGATTTATTTATCAATTTTTCGGGGACACAGACTATCATACCAAAGCAGAGCCCATTACACACATTACAGCAAAGAGGGCCTGGCTGTACTTTTTCTTTAATTTCTGAGAGTCACTTTCCTTCTGTTTTCCCAGCAGCACATTAACTGAGTAAAGCCAAATCCATATGAGTAGGCGGGGCAGGTGCAGGAAGGAGTGGCCTGAGGCTCCCCTGGCTGGCCAGGGACATGAGGGTGCCCTGCAGGCCCACAGGGTGGCTTCTGGCCTCCAGGGCCTGAGCGGACCCCTCGAGCCCCACGGGGTCTTTACCTGGCTCCTCTCTAAACCCTCGAAGTTCTGAGTGGCTGGAACTGGTATGTCAGTGGACCCAGGGACGGCCCCAAGAAAGGGGCTGGAGCTCAGACATAAGGAGGAGGGCTCAGGTCCTTAGACCCATCTGGGGCTCAGAGGGCTCTGCTCAGGCCATCCAGGAGGCTGGGGGCTGCAGGACGTGGACGTGCAGGTGGGATGCGTCTCCAACGCTTAGTGGGCAACCTGGGGCCAGGCACGGCTAGAGCAGTGGGCTGAGTGGTGTCTCCCAGAAAGACATGCCCAGGTCCTAATCTTCGGAACTGGGAATGGAATCTTATTTGGAAAAGACATAATTAAGTTAAGGACCTTGAGATGGGGAGATTATCCTGGATTACCTGGCTGGGCCCTAAATCCAATGACAAGTGTCTTTATAAGAGAGGGGCAGGGAGAGGTTTGAGACTCAGACACAGGAAGAAGGCCACGTGAAGACGGAGGCGGAGACTGACGCGACGCAGCCACAAGCCAAGGGACGTCTGGAAACTCGGGAAGCGGAAGAGGCCAGGAAGGATCCTCCCCTAGAGCCACCACGGGGAGCAGGGCCCTGCCAGGCCCTGGGTTTCAGACTTGTGGCCTCCAGCACTGTGATCGGATGCATCACTGCTGTCTCAAGCAACCCAGTTTGTGGTCATTTGTGACGGCAGCTGCAGGAGATGAATATATCTGTGCTTCAGAGAGGACCGCACGGAGCTGAGGCTCCAGCCCTGACCTAGGAGCAAAGGCATATGCTGGAGCAGGGGGCCCACTATGGGCAGGGGAGGGCTAGGGTAGGAGGGGTGCGTGCCCCGTCAGGATGCCTCCCCCGGTCTTCCCCTCCCTGGAACAGTCCCTCAATCCTGGGCTCTGGAACCCTCCATAACTTGCTCCATCTCAGAAAGCCTCAGTTTACTCATCTGTAAAGCGGAGAGAGTCATGCAAGTCCACCTTGCAGAGCTCCTGGGAAGAAGAAGGTGACCACTGGGTGACCTGCTTAGCACAGCGAGTGCAGGCAATGGGAGTCTATATCGAGACCCTAGGGATTTAGAGGGATGCGAAGAGCCTCTTCGCTCGAGATCTGAAGGTTCAGACAGCTAAAACACATGCTGCTCACTGCCTGGCATCCCTCCCTGACGAAAAATAACAGTAGATCGTGAACAGATATTTTTTAAATTCTAAGTTTGAGATGAAGCCTTGCTCTGTCGCCAGGCTGGAGTGCAGTGGCGTGATCTCAGCTCACTGCACCCTCTGCCTCCTGGGTACAAGCGATTCTCTTGCCTCAGCCTCCTGAGTAGCTGGGACTACAGGCACATGCCACCACGCCCAGAGAATTTTTGTATTTTTAGTAGAGATGGGGTTTTACCATGTTGGCCAGGATGGTTTCGAACTCCCGACCTCGTGAACCACCGCGCCCGGCCAACTATGCTTTCTTTTTAAATGTGCTCCAGCTTGTCTAGGAGGATCCAGTATGAGGCACTATGAGATCAGCGGCGGGGGATGGCACACGCTGTCCTTCCAAAGGCACTGCAAGACCGCCCGCCCCAGGGAGGAATGACCGCCAGTTGAGATTGCAGTCAATGGAACATAAGAGGAAGTGATGTGCGCTTTCTCTTCTGCCGGCCAGATGCAGCTGAGCCTGGTGACCTGGGCGTCCGTGTGTTCAGGATGGAGGAGCTGGGAAGAGCCTGAAGCTGCTTGGAAGAGAGCTGCCTGCCCAAGGGACTTGAGAGGGGCAATAAATAAACTTCCGCCGCTCACGTAAACAGCCAGTTCCCAGTGTGGGGCTTGTCACACTGTCCAGCATGGTGGGAACGGACATGCAATGTCTAAAATGGGTGCAGTTCTGAAAAGTGCACCTGAGGCCCCTGGCCTGAGGGCTGTTGAGTGGGCATGCAAGCCCCCGCCCCAGCTTGCAGCTGGGCTAGCACATAGGGCCAGTCTCTCTGGGCCAGGGTCGCACTAGGGATTCTGACTGGGGAGGACTCTTCTGGGTGACCAAGGTTTGGGCTCTTTCCTGGGAGTTCCTGGGCCTGGAGAGAAGGGGTGCTTGGATACCAGGATGGATAAGGTCAGAAGGACAGGGGCTGGGGTCACCGGCATTCCCCTAAGGGAGGCCACATTTCACAGGCTTTTCCAGTTGGTGAAGCCTTTGCCCGCATGGTCTCTTTAAAAGGAAACCAGACAAAACCAACCCAATACTTCCTGTGCTGCGCCCTGACCTCAAACCATCCTGCCTAGCAACTGGCAATTAGGCTGCCTTTGAGATAAATTTTCTTGGCTAAAAATGCCCATGGGTCTTATCACTTTGATTTTCTGTTCAATTTGAATTTAAATCCAGAATTGCAGTACTGGGGGGGAAAACGGCCAGGATAAAGACAATGTCCTAGTGAACAAACTAACCACCGAGCAACAGAGGGCCCTCAGCAGGAACTCTGGGCAGAGCTGAGCTCGCTAGGTCGCCCCACACGAACCACTTCGAAGAAGAGTGATGGGTCTGTTGGATTTATGGGGACAGCGGCTTAGCCTGTCTCACTGCAGTTGAGGCGGAGCTGAGAGGTGACTCCCTGTATCCACGCTAGCTGGGTGCTTCCCTCCCACGGAAGTGGAGGCCGAGCTGCTACGTCCATCCTTCCCCCTGACGCCTCCCATCATCTTCTGGGAAATACCAAGTGACACAAACAGGACACGGATTTCCTGGAGATGTATATCTGGCTCAGGAGTCGCACCTGCTGGGGAGGTGAAGATGACAAAAGCCCTCAACGTGACCGAGAATAACACAGAGTCAGTCCCTCGGGCTTGAGAGCTGTCATTTCGCTAGCTTGTTTATTTCTAATTAGACAAATAATACAAGTTGTTTTTTTTTAAAAAGTTACTTTACAGAAGGTCTAAGGTGGCTATAGTTAATAATAATTTATTGTCTATTTCAAAATATACCATACAAGAGAAGATTTGGAATGTTCCCAGTGCAAAGACACAAACGTTGGAGGTAATGACATTCCAGTTATCCCGATTTGATTCTTAGGCATCGTGGGCATACATCAAAACATCATATGGGCTCCGTAAATATGTACAATTACTAAGTATCAATTAAAAAACAGTGGAGACCCCTGTGACTCATCCTCAACCCATATCTTCCTCCAAGGTTGCCCGTTGGAGGAAAGCTTACCTTGGAGGATTATCACATTGGTGTGGAGCTTTCTAGAACTTTTGCACAACATTTGAGTTCCCTTGGGAAATGTGGAGTACAGATAATACACATAGTATTTTTGCATACTTCTTTAAAAAGCAGAAATATCACCATACTCCAGTGGTTGGTCTATGAGCTGTGGCTGGCATTTGGGATGTCGTCTTGGGGATCACTTCATGGTTGGTATGCAAATACTCCTCTCTTTCTTTTATATTTTGGCTTTGTTTTTGTTCATTTTAATGAGGCTTGATTGAGCTCCTCCTAAGTGCTGGGTGCCTTCTCTTGCAGGTGAGCAAGAAAGACAGTGTTTGCTCTCATTAAGGTCCCACGGGGGAAGGCTGACCGACAATAAAAGGTAGAAACCATGCCATGGGCTGGTCAGAGCCATGAATAAACAGGAAGCCAATTAGGGGACTACAAGTGGAGAAGGGAGAGGAACAGAGAGGGTAGAGACGGCCTGGGGTCGGGGCTGAGCTAGAGCCCTGCCCAGGGTCTCAGCTGACCCCAGGGTTGTTTGTGGTGGCAAGCAGGGGTCATCATTGGTCCTGTTTCAGAGCTAAGGAAGCATGCCGGGGCTTGCCCCAGACCTAACAAGAAAGCCCAACTCTTCAAAAGCTAAAAACAGAAAGCGAAGAGCACTGCCTACTAAAAAATTTCAAATTAAAAAAAAAAATGTAGTAAAAGACAAATTAGCATAAAATTTACCATTTTAAAGTAGTCAGTTCATGGCATTGTGTGCAGCTATAACCAGCACGCATCTCTAGAACTTTCTCATCTTCCCAAACTGAAAGTGTCCCCGTTACATACTAACTCCCCATCCCCTGGCACCCACCATCCTACTTTCTGTCTCTATGAATGTGACGAATGTGACCACCCTAGGAACCTCACTTGAGTGGAATCATACAGTTAAAAGGAAGAGAATGTTGTATTTGGCCACTCCTGGCATCTGTCCATCTGCTTCCCAATGGGTCTCAGGCCGGATACCTCTGTGTGGAGTTGGGGCAGCAACAGGAACTGAGAGGGGCCCCAGTCTCGGGGCAGGACCCTCAGCCCTCCTGCATGGCAGCTCCTGCCTGCTGCAAATGCAAGAAGGAGGTTGATCTTGGAAGAACACACCTTTCCAACATGCATTCCCAGAGACGGTGCAGAGCTCAGCAAAGCCAGGGGTGAGGACAGCGCTGAAATCAATCTCCAGATCTGCCTGCCAAACCCCACAGAGTCACTGAGTCCCAGTTTGCTGTGCTCATTTAATTGATTCCTTCCTTTATGCATTTATTCAGCAAACAACAGCCCATGCCTTTTGCCAAGATCGATATCTGTGCCTCAGACAAACACATGGAGAAGAAGGTGACCCTAGCCTGGCAGGGACTATGAACAAGTAGGAAATTCATCAAAAGACCTCCTCAAAGGCCGGGCTCAGTGGCTCATGCCTGGAATCCCAGCATTTTGAGAGGCCAAAGTGGGCAGATCACCTGAGGTCAGGAGTTCGAGACCAGCCTGGCCAATATGATGAAACTCCGTCTCTACTAAAAATACAAAAATTAGCCAGGCGTGGTGGCACATGCCTGTAATCCCAGCTACTCAGGAGGCTGAGGCAGGAGAATCGCTTGAACCTGGGAGGTGAAGGTTGCAGTGAGCCGAGATTGCCCTATTGCACTCTAGTCTGAGCAAGAGTGAGACTCTCTGTCAAAAGAACCCCAAAACACAAAAAACATGTCAAGAATGCTTTGAAGGGGCAGACAAGGTACACACAGGCTTCATCCTGCTCAACACCAGAATCCCGGTATTGCTGGGCTGAGGCAGGGGTTGCCTAGAGAGGCCCCAGGCTAGGGGCAGGGTTGGCCATGGGGCTGCTGGGCACCCAGTCTGTCCTCCAGGAAAAAACAAACAAACCAACCTGAACAACAAATCAGTCCACTGTAATCAGAAAGCTCATCAAAAAAACACTCCGGGAAAATTAACCCACAACAGAAAAATGTCTTCCTGGAACAGGTGTGGCTCGGTCCAACACGGGAATTAAAACGCATCACTGCTGACCCCACACGGGTGCTGCAGGGGTTCAGCTGCTATATTTACAACAGGGGAATGGCACATATACCAGGACTTGGAGGCAGCACCACCTGCCATGGGTCCTCGGGGCTGACAAGTTCCTCGGGGCCAGTGCTTCCCAGTTTTGCCTCAGTCCAGGAGCTGGGGCAAGGCGGAGTGCCCTGGGATTTGAGCCCAGCGTCGGAGTGGCCAGGACCCCTGAGAGCCCCTGACCCACTTCCCTGCCGCAGCAGGAGTCATACACAGTGTTTAAGAACTCTGGAGCCAGAGCCCGACTTGGGTTTGAATCCTGCCCCGTGACTCCCTCACCATCTCCTGCGACTTGGGTCCTCCCCATGTTCACCAAACCTCAGCTGCTCCGTGTGCAAAATGACGCTAATGTCACCTCCCTCCTCAGACCGCTGAGCATGGAAGGGGACCCTGGCCCACAGTACGTGCTCAAGCAGTGGCAGAGGTCATCACTGAAACAGCCCTTGTGACTGTTCTCAGTGCTGTGTGGACCCCCAGCAACTCGGATGCTGGTAGCCCATGGTGGCGAGGGGAGTGTTTTCATCTCCTGTACTCCGTGCCCCCTCAAACCCAGGCAATTCAGTGTGAATGACTGTGAGGCTCAGCCTGGAAAGATCGTTTCCCTTCCTGGCTAGAAAAGACCCACCCATCAGGCTGTGTCGGAGGCACCTCAGCCCTCCAGCGTGCTCAAAGGTAATGAAGCTGGTGTCCCAAGTGCAGCACTTAGGCGTTC
>PVKP010030425.1:0-27930 GCA_004027715.1 Plecturocebus donacophilus
CAGAAGCTCTTTAGTTAATTAGGTCCCAAGTGTCAATTTTGTTTTGGTGGCATTCACTTTGGAGGACTTAACATAAATTCTTTGCTGAGGCTAATGGTTAGAAGGGTATTCCCTAAATTTTCTTCCAGGATTTTTATAGTTTGAAGTTTCACATTTAAGTCTTTAATCCATCTTGTGTTAATTTTTGTATATAAAATAACCCAGGTTTTAAAACAGTGAAAATATGTAGACCCTTTTCACCAATGAAGACTTGCTAGCAGATAGAAACTAATCATATAAAGAATAGGCAACAGCATTCTTCATTAGAGAAATGCAAATTAAAACAATAGTAAGTTATCATTACAATCTATTGGAATGGCTGAATTGGCTCAAATTGGCTAAAATCCAAATAACTGATAAGATCAAATTCTGCCAATGATACAGAGCAACATGAGCCCTCATTCACTTCTAGTAAGAATGCAAAAATGGTACAGCCACTTTGGAAGAGAGTTTAGCAGTTTCTTATAAAGCTAAATTTACTCTTCCCATATGATCCAGCAGTCATGTTCTTGGGTAAGTACCCCACAAATTTAAAAACGTTTGTACACACAAAAATCTTCATGCAGATGTTGGTAGTCATTTTATCATAACCACCAAAATCTAGAAGCAGCCAAGAGGTCCTTCAATAGATAAATGGATAAGCAAACTGGTACATCCATCCAATGGAATACTATTCTCCAGTAAAAAGGAAGGAGCTGCCAGTGAGCCACATAAAGACACAGGAGAAACTCAAATGCAAAGTGAAAGATGAAAATCTGAACAGGATGTATACTGATTCCAATTATGCGATATTCTGGAGAAGAAAAAATTGCATAAAGACAACAAATCAGTAGTTGCCGTAAGTTCATACTGGGGATAGGGGCATGTATAGGTGAAGCACAAGATTGTTTTAGGGTGGCAAAACTATCCTGTGTAATAATTTAATGGTGAGAATATACGCTATACAAAACCCATAACATAAATTTTGCAGAACGAAGAGGAAACCTTAAGGTATGCAAAAAAAAATTGTGTGTGTGTGTGTGTGTGTGTGTGTGTGTAAAATTACTTAAGATGTTGAAGGATTCCAGGATGGCATAAAGGTTGTGAAAAGAATGTGACTATTTTACAAGTATAAGACAGAATCTTACTTCAGAGGCAAGTGAAAAAGGTGCTGGCTTAGGTAACTTTGAAAATATATGGAGCCTCTAAGACTAAATGCAACAGAAACAGTAAATAAGCACTGTGCTCTAGCTGATAAAGCTGCTTCCCACAGGGTACAGGTTAGTAATTCTGACCACTATGCATGTTTAGTGAAAATGAACAATTAAATAAATGGATGGTGAATGGTAGGAGTTATGTTTCTCACAATTGAAATTGAAAGTTAGAGATAGCTGGAAGAGCTAGAATACTCCATGTCATGATGGCTCATCATTGGAGACATAAACTCATATTTACCTTAATATAAATATGGATGGTTTCATAAAGAAACATTTATAGATATATGTATATACACAGGCTGGTATACACACATATTTCCTTGCTGTCACATGATAGCAACTAGGACTAACAACACCTTAGTAGCAGCAAGTACATCTAGACTCCATACCATGGTTTCTATTAATGGCACTGTCTTGCAATGGAAGGACTCTGGTCTCCTTGGGGAAATGAATGGTTCTAGGACTGGGGCAGGAAACATAAAAGATGAGCCTTGAGCATCTTGTAGCATCAGGAAGCAAGGAAATGATAACAATAGTATCAGATAACAAAATATTTGTAATAATAATTTTTTAAATTTAATAATATATAATATTCAAAACTATGATAAGGGAGCCAACTACAAGAGGTTTCAACAGTCAAAGCTGGCTCCGGCAAAATAGGACCCAACTAAAAAAGCTTTCAATGGTCAAAACGGGACCAATTTGAGCAATAAAATGAATAAAATAGTATTGGATTATAACCCAAAGTGTAAAAAAAAAAAAAAATCCACCCTTTAGTCCACACTGATATAAAGAAATAATTGAATAAATAAATTAATGGGGAAGAACAGAAAAGCCTCTCACACAAAATAATTAAAAATAATCTGTATAGATATTCTGCTTTCTAAGAGGTGGAGCCCAACTCTCCACACTTACCTACGAGCCGTGCATAGTGACTTCCCTCCAAAGAGTATAGCAGGAAGCAGGGGTTACTTTGCTGAAGAGAAGCATCACAAGTGTGACTGCATCTGAGTTTTCAAGGTTAACATCCACAGTGGTAAGTCATGTTAATAGCATGTGCCCTTGGCATGACACTGTACAACTGTGGCACTGTACATGTGTGATCTTCCCGTCCAAAACCTGTCATCTTCATCCAGTCATAAGAAAACATCAGACAAATCCCAACGGAAGGATGTTCTGCAAAATACCTGGTCAGCATTCCTCAATACTGTGAGGTCATCCAAAACAAAGTCTGCAAAAACAGCACCCTCAAGAGTGGCCTATGGAGACAGGATGACTGAATGTAATGCGGCATTCTGGGCACTGGCCCAGGACAGAAAAAGAACGTTAGGCAAGAATTAAGAAAATCTGAATAAAGTATGGGTTTTAGTTAATAATACATCAATATTGTTTCATTAGTTGTGAGAAATGTAATGTGCTAATTTAAATGTTAACAATCAGGGAAGCTTGGTGTGAGCTTTATAGGAATGCTGTATACTCTTTACAACTTTTCTGTAAATCTAAAATTATTTTACAACCAAAAGTTTATTTTTAAAAAAATAAGCTATAAAATGACATATAATCAATGAATTTCCTAGCTCTTCATTTACTTAATTTACTTAATTCTTAATTAATTTAATTTCTTGGATTCTTCTTCTGTTCAAGTCTGGAACATTATAAAGAAAACCAAAATTACCAGAATGTGGTTCAAATTTATTCAAATGTCTTTTTAATTGGTACTGAACTGTGATTTATAATGGACACAATCAGTTTCAGAATCATTAGTACACAATCTTATTTACAGTTACATAAGCATTTTTGTTTCTTGGTTCTAATGTTTTAATATTTTATCGGAATGTAGCTTTCACTGTATGTTTCATGTAAACAAAATCCACTTTTCTCTTTAAAAGATTTCCAAGTTACTTTAATTTTTTTACTCAAAACACCTAAACGGCTCCAAAACTGTTATCACCGTGGGTATGAGTAGTGACTCTTTCATACAATATGGATGGCTGCATAGAGGAATATGGATTCCTCTATGGATTTTCCATTAGAACAAATGGTGTTAACAAATGGATTGCCACTAGAAATCTGGCTTCTATAATTTTCAACATTACTTGTGTCTTTATCTTAGGTGTGCCCTTAACTACTTTTTTTCCCCAACTTTATCAAGGTATAATTGACAACAAAAAATTACATATACCTAAGTGGTACAACTTGATGTTTGAATGCTCATATACTTTGTGAAATAATTACCACCCTTAAGCTAATTCATATATCTATCAACTCACATAGTTACCTTTTTTTTTTTTTCACTGTTGTGGTGAGGACGCTTAAGGTCAATGTCCAAAACTAAAAGTCGCTTATTCCATCTTTTACTTAAACAAAACCTATACATTTTACAATGGACGTAAAAGCAATGACATAGCTACTAATTTTGATATCTCTGTTTTCTTTTTTCTGGTAGTTAGCAATACAAACAACAAATGTTAGTTGTTCAAGATAATTTGTCCTTGGTATACTCTAACTGAATAAGTAATAATTTATATTTATCTTTTTAAATATTTATTTATAATTTATTCTCTCACTTTGCTCTTTAAAATATGGATCTTATATTCTAGTTTTTTATTCTTTGCAATGTTCATATGCTTTATTTTTCATCTATATCTCACACTCAGCCGTTTTATCATTGAAATAATTTCTACGAAATTAAAAAGTTTCTATTGCTTTCTATCAATATTGTATTATTCGTACAACAAACTAAAAAACACACCCATATATCAACATCATCATCATCATCATCATTATCATGATGATTGCTAAGTATTGGGTATAAAACATTATCCTTTAAGAATATCACATCCATGTATTTCAGTGTTCAGGTGTCCTTTGTAAATACCTTTGATTGTTTGCTGCTTATTCAGACATTTTCCCATGGCAGTAACTACACATGTGTGATTTTTATGTCCAAGTGATGTTTTATTTTTATTAAGAATGTGGGTGTTTCTAGCCACAAATATCTTAGCCAAAGTTGTTATAAAATATGAAAAAATACTTTTTCTCTGAATTTAAGATATAAAAGTTGATTTCTACACTTTCTCCACTTGAATACATTTTGATGTAAAATACTAATTTTTTTTTCAGATTTATCCAAAGAAAACCCAAAATCCTCAATTTGAATCAGACTGCTTGCTAGAAGCATTCACACACTATCAAAATGAGGTGATGCGGTTTCATCTTTCTTGCACAATTTAGCAATTTCATGAACATCATTTGCCTCATCTTCTAACAGAAGGCTAGAGCTGTTTCTTGCTTGTAGTTATGGATTTGATAAGAATTAATCTTGTCCATTCTCATTCATTGTTTGATTAAAAATTAAATCTTCCTTTAATAACAAATATGAAGAGATTTTATCAGCTGTTCATGTTTTATATCTGGTGAGAATAATTTTTGCTCATTTTCATTATTTTATCAATAATTAAATCTGAATAATTTTTTTAAAATATAATATCCTGTTTGCTAATTTCATGTGAGTCACACTCAGCGAAAGTCTGCTGAGTTACTTGGTCTTGAGATACTTTTTAATTTAAGCAGAAATTTCTCTTTGAAGATTTTTCTATTTCCTTTTCAGCTTTTCATTTCTGAGCTCTGCTTCTATATTTTTTATTTCTATAGAAAATTGAACTTACATTTATTCTCCATGATTCAAGTAATTCTTTAGTTAATAAAATATAAAATTTCAGTTTAAAATATAAGATACTATTGGAAATATATAAATATGTAATATTTGAATGTATTCCCATCAAAAATATAAATTAAATATATGAATATATAAGTACATAGATGTAAAAGTTAAAATAATAGGGCCAGTTGCAGTGGCTCATGCTTGTAATCCCAGCACTTTGGGAGGCCAAGGCAGGCAGATCATCTGAGGTCAGGAGTTCGAGACTAGCCTGGCTAACATGGTAAAATCCCGTCTCTACTAAAAATACCAAAATCAGCCAGGCGTGGTGGCAGGCTCCTGTAATTCCAGCTACCCAGGAAGCTGAGGCAGAAGAATTATTTGAACCCAGGAGGCGGTGGTTGCAGTGAGCCAAGATCATGCCATTGCACTATATCTTGGGCAACAGGAGTGAAACTCAGTCTCAAAAAATAATAATAATAATTAAAATAATATTAATAATTTATTATTTTTAAATATTTTGGCCAGGCTTGGTGCCTCAAGCCTGTAATCCCAGCACTTTGGGAGGCCAAGGTGGGCAGATCACCTGAGGTCAGGAGTCCAAGACCAACCTGGCCAACATGGCGAAACCCTATCTCTACTAATAAATACAAAAATTAGCAGAATGTGGTGGCAGACACCTGTAATTCCAGCTATTTGGGAGGCTGAGGCAGGAAGAATTGCTTGAACCTAGGAGGAAGAGCTTGCAGTGAGCCGAGATCAGGTCACTGCACTGCAGCCTGGGTGACAGTGACACTGTCTCAAAAAAAAAAATTCAAATATTTTCCTAAAAAGATTAATTTTCTCTTCTAAGATACTTAAACTGCTTTTTAAAAATTAAAGGTAAAATTCAAATTTTAATTAATAAGTTCAAACATTTTGAATCAAGGTTAAGTTAAATGAAGGTATAATTATGTAAATTAAATCTTATTAAACATTTTTATAGAAATAAAGCCATTCACAACTGTCCTGTTCAAACTTTTCGAGCTGTCAATGTGAAGAATCGTTGTCATGCTTCAAACTATGGCAGGGCATCTGCAGACCCAGCCAAGCACCTCAGCTGCTGCCAGCTCCCCACACTGCCGAGTCCCACCCATCTCTTGACAGCAGCAGGGCCGTGACTCACAGCCTCTCCCAGCTTTCAGAGCCACATGAGACGTGGGGAAGTTTATCTTGGAGCCCTAATGGTGTCAGCCATGAGGTAAGAGGTTTAGGGTTAGGGACTATCCTGTGCCAGTGCCAAAGGCAGATCCTGAGCAAGAAAAATACCCATGTGTCCTAAATAAATGTGTTTGCTCAGTGCCCTCATGCCTGGCCCAGAAAGCCCAGCCTCAGTGTACCCCCAACAGGAGCACCTGCAGGTGTGACAAGGGACAATACAGAGTGACAGGTAGGCATCATAGCTAGAGCCAAAGCCATGTCAACAGTCCAGATACTGTGCATCTATTCCACGAATGATGAAGAGGTGAGCAAATTGTTCTGCATTCAAGCACGGAATACTAAACAGCTATGAAAATTAAAGAAATGTGGCTACATGCAAAAGTGCAAGTGAATGTCACACACGCAAGGTGAATAAAACAAGCCAGGCATTAAATAAAACACTGATCAAATCCATTTACAAAAATCTGCTCTTGGGTTTAGAGATGATACCTACCAGGTATAACCATTAAGAAAAGCTAGGAGGGGGTTACCTTAAGAGTCAGGATATTTGTGGCTTTTAAGGAAGGAGCGTGGAGGGGCAGTAATTGGGAGAGGGCACAAGGGAGGGCTTTCAGGGTGATGGAAATGTTCTCTTTCTGAATTTGGTAGGCAGTTACAGGTTGTTTCATTGGTGTGTTTCACAGTATAATAGGTTACACTTGACATTTATGCTTGTGAAGTTTTCTGTATGTGTATTATACTTCAAGATAAAATATTGTTTAAATGAATTTGTGGGTATAAAAAGAGGAGGGAGAGCAACATTAGACAATGTAATCATTCATTCAGCAAATGTTTATTGGCATTGTGTGTAAAGTTGCCTTGAAAACAATAGAAGCAAGTTCAGTATCTAAGACCTCACTCTGTTCTACAAAGCCATCTCAACAGCCCAGAGGTTGTTCATTCTTAAACCGTCCCCTCACTTTCTCTCTGCTTGTGGCCAGAAACACTGCAAAGAATAAGAGATGTGAGTTCACATCTTGCCATTGGGATCCTGCTCTTCCCAAGAACCGGTCAGAATCAGGGCTTTCTTCTAATGATAACCCTGAAGAGAAGAGCCAGGGCTGGATCACGGTAATCCACCAGCATCCTTTATTAAATAATTTTGAAATTCTTCTCATCTCACTTTTGGAGGGCAGGAGGAGCTTGGAGGCATGGAATTGCCCATCCCTAGAACAGACCTTGGTGCTGAACTTCTTAGAGGACGAACAGTGAATTCAGACTCATCAGATCTTCCAAATTTCCCTTTTTCTTAGAAATCTATCTGCTTTGAGTGGCTTTTTTACCATTTGAATTTTGAACTTATTATTTTAGCAGGTGAACATGGCAAAGAAATTTAAAATACAAATAAAAGGAATTCTTTTTCTTATTTCTGGTGGAACAAAACACCATACATTAATAAAATTATTCTTCTAACCCAAACTATGATGGATGGATTACTTTCTTTCCAATGAACCAAACTTCTTGGTAATTCCAAAAGGATACCAATAGCCAGGCTCACAAGAATGTTTGGTTTATAATCCCCACAATCCCATTACATTCAGGAAACAGAAAGGCTGGTTGGTACCTAACTCAATATACAGGATATGTGTAGTTGAAATTTGTGAACCAGCATCCCAGCAGAGGTGATCAGTCTGGCCTCTGTCAGAGAAGCAGGGGTGATGAATTCAAATCTTTTAGAATGCCACAGGCTGGCAAGCCCCATGCATCCTGCTGAGCAAGCTCAGAGGTGAACAACTACCTTTTCATTCTCACAATAAAACATCACCTACAGTACTTCAGCTCAGAAAACTCCAAATAACTAGAAAACTTAATATAAACAAATTGCACTGGAATCTTTGTAGACTGTGGTGTTAGTGATTTTTTTTCTTGTAATTCTCAGTGTCTTTCTTGATTTCTCGACATCTTTTTACTGCATTTAGAGAACACTTTCAAAGTCCCCTTGTAGCTAATTTAATACCTATGAATTCCCCATGGGTATTGTAGAAAGACTGTGCAGCTTAGGAGATTAAGTACTTTACATTTTATTACAAAGGTACAGGCTCAAAATATATAAAGGCCTTATTATCTGAAGAATTCTTTCTCCGTCTAAAACCAGAACATATAATGGGTTATTTTAGAAGAGAAAATTATTACGTTAAAGTATGTCACCACCTATAAAATAATATGTTTAAATGCAATTCAAAGATTAAAAAGTCAAGAAAATTAAAAGAAAGTTCTAATTTCAATACAATACCACATAGCATTTATAGAAAACCCCTTTTAACTGAATGACTGTTCACATATTCTTGGATTTCTTTCATTACTGCTCACTGATATTATCCCAATTAGAAGTGCTGTTCTACCTCTCTTGTATTACTTAAAACCACTTCTCAGAGGAACTCAAAGTAAATAAGTTTAATTAAAACTAATCTTTGCAATTCCCACTGTGGTTAAAAGGAAGTAAGCATTATGTCTCATTGACAGGCAGAAAGGTTCATCCACGAAGGAGCCCCAGGTGAAGACTGTGATGTTAGTAGGGGCCAGCTCACAGCACACCAGAGTGTCAAGGTGCCTCCTGAGCTCCCAGGGCTTAGCAGTCCTGGGTCAGGGCCCCTCAGTGACATGTTTGCACTTCCTATCAAACAAGCCTTAACCCCAGTAGTGACTTTCAGATCAACAGGCAGGTGAGGGGATGTTCTTGGGCAGGGGGTCTCTCAGAAGCTCACAAGTCCCGCCCCCTAGATCCCTGAGCAACTGACCCTACTCACTGATGTTCAAGGCTAGATCCAGAGGAGGAAAGGGAAGGGGAAAAGATGGAAGGAGAGGCAGAGGAAGAGGGGGGGAAGGAGGAAAGAAAAAGGAGATGGGAAAGGAAGGGGATGTCTTAGTCCCTTTGGGCTGCTATAGCAAAATATCATAGACTGTGGGGCCACAAGCTATAGAAATGTATTGCCTGCAGTTCTGGAGGCTGTGAGTTCAAGATCAAGGCACTGGCAGATTCTATTTCTGGCAAGGGACTGTGTCTGTCCTAATAAACAGTCACCTCTTCTCATTGTGTCCTCACATGGTGAACAAAAGAGGTGAGAAAGTCTCTGGCATGTCTATTATAAGGGCAGTAATTCCATTCATGGGAGTTTCACCCACATGACCTCATTAGCTCCCAAAGCCCTATCTCCCAACACCTTCAACTTGGGGGTGAGGATTTCAATATATAAATTCTAGAAGAGAGGGATGGGATGTAAACAGATCACAGCAGGAGGAGAGATGGTAAGGAGTGAGAGGAAGAGAGGAAAAGAGGAGGAAGAGGAAGAAAAGGGGAGAAGCTGTCATTCCATTAACCCTATTTCCAGCACAGTTCAAAAAGTCCAGTCCCAGAAAACCATTTGCTTAATGGGCAATGTGTCTTGTCTCAAAGGAAATAGAGAAATTTTCAACATCTGTGCTTTTTTTTCTTTAAGTCATGGTTTAATTGATGAAAGAAATTAATAAAAACCAGGGACATTTAGGGCTTTCAAAGAGGAATGTGGCTACTCTTGGTATCATATATCATCTCTTTTAAAAAATATTTTTATGGTATACCATACCTAAAGAATGCAGGAAATAAAAACCCACAGCTGAGTAAAAGATCACACATCAGACACCAATATAACCACCATCTGGGTCAAGAAATTGCCAGCACTTCAAGAGGACACCCCCATAATTTATATAAGGTTAAGTATTCCAAAGAAAAAGTGCTCACATCATCTTCTTCATTGACATAGTATTTCCATATGAAATGTAGAATCAGTTTCTTAAGTCAAACACATCCTGCTGAATTTTGACAGGGATTGCAATAAACCCACAGATCAATGTTAAAAGAGTTGACATCTTTGCAATATTGAATCTTTCCATCCATAAATATAATAGGCCATTTGTTGAGTTTTTAAATTTTTCTCATTAATGACATTCTTCATGAGATATTACAAATATTGTTATGCTATTTGTCTTACAAATTTGTTTTAAATACTTTTTGAATTTCATTTCTAAAATGGATGTTGATTACATGTAGAATTTTTATTTTATGCATTAATTTAGCAACAAAACTATACTCATTATTAATTCCAACAATTTATTCACTGGTGCTTCTCATCCCTCTGGCTTCCCAGGGGGTTGGTGTGCTCATCACTAGTGGAGGTGCCAGGGAGATGCTGCAGAGGAGCAGAGTCCCCTGTTAGCCTTCACCTGAGAGAGTGCCTGTGAGCCCCAGGGTCCAAGGCAGGTGTTCACTCTGTGCTTCTCACCCCAAGAAACTCTGACCTCCAGTCAGTCTTCTGACTCGTGTGTGAGGTGTGTCCCTAGGGTGGCTAGACACTACTTGCTCATAAGATTACAGGGATCTGGACTTAATTAGCAGACATTGCTGAGTGTTCAAGTATTTAATCAACCTCTAGATATTTCATCCACTGTAACATGAATGAAGCAAGCAATTATACACGTTGCTTCACAAAGAATGCTTTGAGGAGAGGTGGGTGTGTGCTCTCCCTGCAGTGCTGGAGAGGAAGACCCAGGCCGCTGAGTAGCAGCCAGCTACACGCTGGTGCAGAACTCTGGAAAGAAGGGTGAGACATGAAGAGAGAGTAAGAACCAGGAGCCAGAGGGGTCCCTGCATCAACTACTGGCAGCCTCTCCCCTTGGTCCACCCAGGACAGGCGACCAGGACCATGCCTTAAACACACGCCTGCTCATGTGAGTCACCAGTCCTGTACCCACAAAGCTACCCCTTATCTCAAAGATACGGGGTGGGGATCACACAGCTCCCCTCCACCATACCCCATGGTTTATTAGGAGATCGGGAGGCTAAACAGGCAGTTTCTCATGCTGTAAAACCTCCTGCCCACAAATCGTGTTGTGTCCCATCAGGGGCCAGACCCTCCCGTTTGGTTAAATGGGCACTGCTGCCTGCGGTGCCTGCTGGGCCACCCCACCTTGACTGCTGACCTCTCCTGCCTGGCCTGAGTCAGCTTTGTGTCACCACTCCAGTGCAGCCTGAAGCCACCAGCCCTGGCTCTGACCTTAGCTCCATCCTTCTTCTGGGTTCGGGGGTCCCAAGACCACCTTCCAGCAAATTCCTCTTCTTTTACAACTGAGGTTTCTAGTACACCCTTGCACACTGCTCCTGCAGAGGCAGCTTTCAGGCCCTAAATTTTCCCCAGACTCCACGAACTGGGACTGACAGGAGGAGAGTTGAAACCAGTAAGTTAAGAGGACAGAGAATAGACAAGAAAAATTGCTGGCTTTCTGGGCACTCTTTGCTGCTCCTTCATCTTACCTTGTGCGTTTCTGCAACATGGGCTGGCTAGCTCTCACCTTGAGCTCATGCCAGCTTGAATCTTCAAGCTGCATTTACTGTAAATGCACAGCAACGGTGGATTTCACGCAGAGTGCAATTTCATTATAACTCTATCTACTGTGTTGCAGAATTGGGAATTACTCAGCTTCCCTAATTAAAGAAATTTCCCCTATAAAGCCCTTATTTATATCTTTTCTAGAGTCCTTTGGCATTAACCCAGAGACAGTGTTAGAATCCAATTCATCAATGTCAAAATATTAGAGTAATAATGAGGTTTGGAAACCTCTGTTGACCCAAAAGTAGGCTCCCTCACCATCAGACATGTAATGATTTTTCCTGGATGCACTTCTGCTGGTGGAGGCGATGGTTCCCATGTGTGAAAATGAAGGGATTCTCATGCTTGCACCTCAAGCACATCCCTTGGCACAGAGTTTGTGCTTAGGAAAGTTGAAATCATCCAAACGGATCAATGGGGCTCAGTGCCAACATCCTGAATTCTCTCTGCTCCCTCAGAAGCAAACCCAATCACCAACACTAATGCTGACATGTGAGCCTCAGGATTAAATTGCAGGAACGCTTCTGGGCATGCTTCCTAGCAGTTGCTTCCATGCAGGGCCCATCCTCTGAGGCTGGCTTTAGTCTGGCTTCTCAGCCAGCATACACTTACATCTTTTAACTTTACCAACTGTATCTTGAGAAAGCTTTTTAAAATTGATTTCTTTTTTACTGTTACTTTTTATTCATTAACTGCGACCAAAACCATATGACAATAATTAGAAATTAGTGATGATGCAGTGCTGATAATCAAATAAAACATTTAAGGGAAAGCTGTTTCCAGAGTCCTCTTGGTGCCACACGTTGAAAGCAAAAGTTGAATAGAATTGTATTGCTAAAAGGGAAAGTGCTCTTTAAAAGAAGGCAGTCCAGTTGGTTCACTGCAACTTTCAAACCAATTCTACTTCAGTAGAACTCTTATCATTTGAATAACTTGTGCCAGCCTCTGCTTTAGAAAGGGAAGGGTGTTTAGGGAAACACTTTAATAAGCTACTTAGAAGAAAAGGAAGGCTTTGAGGATATAAATTATCAGGAGATGCAGCAGATATGGAAAGAAATTTGGAGTTAGGATGAGATAATAAGAAGAAGAAAGAAGGAGATAACATGGCAGAAGTGTGAGGAACAAGATGAAGAAGTGGAGAGGGGCTGGTTGTGATCATGGAGATGGTGATTGATGATGGCATTGATAATGGAGGTGATGGCAATGGGATGATGATGATGGAGATAATGGCAACGGTGATAGAGAAGTGATTGTGATGGTAATGGTGGTGATGGTGAGAATGAAAAGTATGGTGATGCTGATAATGATGGAGATGATGGAGATAATGATGGTGGTGATGGTGACGACGATGGTGACGATGATGGTGATGAGAATGATAATGAAATAATGGTGGTGGTGGTGGTGATGAACATGATAATGATTATAGCTAACATCTTTAAGTACTTACTATATGCTACATCCATGATGCCTTGAGTTATTGAATTCTTACAATGTATAAGGCTGGCCTATTGCCATTGCCACTTTGTTGGTGAGAATAGCAATAGACCTAGTCATCCAGTAGCTAGAAAGCTTTTCTGTAGAGAAGCTAGAGCCCAGATTGGCCCTTAGTGTGGAGAATTTGAAGTCATCCACAAAGGTCAGTTCACAGTGGGAACATGGCCTCAAAAGTTGGAGAGTCAATCCTAGGCATCTGATGCAAGGCCAATTGCTTGCAGACAGAGATTAAAGCAGAAAAAATGACTAGTGTTACGTCAGTAATTACCTATAAGAACTGTGTAAGTACACATTATTTATACTGTAAGGCAAACTACTGCCTTAGAGGAAGCAAAGAAGAGGCAGAAAGAGAGAAAATGGCATAAAAGGAGAGGGAGAGGTGACAAGTGGAGAGGAGCTGTTTATTTCTAAATGGGAGGAACGGAATAAGACACCAAAAATAACCACTGCACATCTACCTGAGTCTCTGCTGTACCCACATCTGCTCCTCATCCTTCTACCTCCCACTCTTCAATCTCTAGAGGGATTTGCCTGCAACTTTCAGTAATCTAGTCCACCAATGAGGTATCAACCACAGCAGGGTTGTCAGACAAAATACAGGGTGCCTAGTTACATCTGGATTCCAGATAAACAAAAAATATTTTTAATAAGCACATCTCATACAATTTGGGGAGCAATTCAAATGTAATTGGGCATCTTATATTTTTATTTGTTAAATCCAGCAATGCTGCCCCTTATCAAGACCATATTCTTTCTATTGTCCCACTTCCTTCTCCAGTTCATTAATCTGAGGGAGGGAAGAGAAAAGCAAATTTATTGAATGTCATTACAAACTCAGATTCTCAGTCATGGGGACTGGAGGGGAAAGGTTGGGTCTTGTGTGATGAGACCACACCTAGCTTGCTGTGAGCAGTTCTATGGTGAAAGGCAGCACATGTGCATGGGCTTGGAGTAGGGATGGCCTGACCTTAGATAACCATCTTTCATTCATTCATTCAACAGACAGCTATGAAGTACTGCTGACCCTTGAACAACATGGGTTTGAACTGTGTGGGTCCACATCTATGTGAACTTTCTTCTGACTCTGCCGTCCCTGGGACAACAATATTAAGCCCTCTTTTTCCTCCTCCTCTTTAGCTCACTGAACATGAAGACAATAAGGACAATGACCTTTCGATGATCCACTTCCATTTAATGAATGGTAAATATTTTTCTTTCTTACAATTTTTTATCAACAATTTCTTTTCTTTAGCTTGCCTGGTTGCAAAAATACAGCATATAACACATACAGCATACAGAACATGTGCTATCTTCGGTTTATATTATCAGTAAGGCTCCTAGTCAACAGAGGATATTGGTATTTAAGTTTTGGGGGAATCAAAAGTTATACTCAATTTTCTACTGCAAGGCGGGTCCAAGCCCCTAACCTCTGCACTGTTCACAGGTCAACTGTGCTCCCTTTGTGCTAGACAGATGTGCTGAAAGTAACAACAAAGAAACTCAAAGACTTCATTAGGATGCCATGGAGTGTTGAAGTCTTGACCACAAGGACTTCAGAATGTGATCTTATTTGGAAAGCAGGTCCCAACAGATAGTCAAGGTAAAACGAGGCCTAATGGCCTCAAGGTTTGGGCCCTAACCAATATGTCTGGTGTCCTTAACAACAAGGAGAAACATGGGTGCCAACATACACAGAGGGAAGAGGCATGACAATGCAGAGAGAAGGCGGCCATGTGAAAATGGGGGATTGGAGCAAGCAATGTGGAAACAAGCCACGAGACCTCTTGGCCAACAGAACTGGAAGAGGGCCGGGCGCAGTGGTTGATGCCTGTTATCCTGGCACTTTAGGAGGCTGAGGCAGGCAGATGACTTGAGATCAGGAATTCAAGACCAGCCTGGCCAACATGGAGAAACCCCAGCTCTACTAAAAAATACAAAAATTAGCCAGGTGTTGTGGTGGGTATCTGTAGTCCTGGCTACTCAGGAGGCTGAGGCAGAAGAGTCACTTGAACCTGGGAGGCAGAGGTTGGAGTGAGTCGAGATCCTGCTACTTCACTCCAGCCTGGGCCACAGAGAGAGACACAAGACAGATCCCCACTAGAGCCTCAGGGGAGCCTTAGGGAAAGAGGCAGGACAGGCCCTCCTGAGGGCAGCTTCTTCTGGGACTTCTGGCCTCCAGAACTGTAGGAGAATAAATTTTGGTTGTTCTAAGCCACCTGATCTATATGTTGTCACGGCAGCCCTAGGAAATGAATACACACAGTCATTACTCAAACTCTAACAGTGGTAAGAATAACAACCTCTGGGCACTATGAAGGGAGGTGTGCAGTGCTACAGGATTCATATCAGAGGATCTTTCCTGGCCAGAAGACTCTGAGACCAGCCCCTGAGGGAGCCACACTTGCACTGGGAGAGGAGCAAAGTCTGTGGGCATAGAGGCAGAGGAGCTGGGAGCAAGAGGGGAGCACGTGATCTGTCCCCACCAGGCTGTGGACATGATTAGCAGCATGAAATCCAGGCCTTGACTCTAACGGTTAGATTTGCCCATCAGCAAAAATCTTCCCAGAAGCAATCCTATGAGGATACAATCTGTAAATACAGGGCTGATGAGATTAAGGCAACTCCTCAAAATCTCATCAGGAAGCAAGTGATGCAGATGGAACTAATAAAAGATTAAATGCAATCTTGAAACCTGTAATGCATAATGCTGTAATTGCAGAGGCCTTTGGAGAATGATAGGAATACTTTAAACAAAGGAAGGAGAGGGAGGTATGCATTCATGCCCTTCAGCACTGTCTGGGAGGATGGGTGTCCCAATTTTAGAGGTCCCCTCCCAGGTCTTTTTCTGGAAATATCCCCAGAGTTGAAAAGAACAATGTATCTTGCTACCACAGCACATTGGAAGCATCCCTTCAGAATACCCACTTCTCTTTGCTCCAATTTTATGCTCACTAAGCAACCTTCTGAGTTATAATTTCTCATTGTTCTGACTAGGTGATTTTCTTTCCAGGCCCTGAGCCAGGACTATTCTTGGGGCCTGCGTTCAGGCTGCACAGGGACAAGGCGGATGTGAGAAGCCCACGCTCTGACACCATACAGGACCACATGAGCCAGAAAAAAAAATAAAGGGTGGGTGCAAGACTGGTCCAGACTGGGTCCGCTCAGAAGAGCAGGGGAGCACAGAGTGTCCCCAGAAGACAGGTCCCACCAGCCCAGCAGGCAGCACTGGGAGGCTCAGCTGAGTGGCCGGCACATCTCGGGCCCGTGCACATGTTCCATGTGTCTTGAGAAAGCAGGCAGAGGGGAAACTGATAAAGGCAAGGCCAATGTCTTCAGTCAAGAAGGACATAGCTGTTGCAGGGCCCATATGAATGAGATCATGTAGCATTCAAACTTCTTGTCTCTTCCTGCATTCGGCATAACATCCTCCGGGACTATCTACATTGTTGGATGGAGGATTTTCTTCTTTTTTAAAGCAGAGAGATAGATCTAGAGTGTTCTCGCCTACCCCCCCCACAACACACACACACACGCACACACATACACACACACACAAAAGTAACTGTGATGTGATGGACATGTCCATTAGCTTAATTGTGGTGATGATGTTGCAATGTACACATATATCAAAACATCAAGTTGTACACCCTAAATATACACAATTCCTATTTGTTAATTATACCTCAATAAAGAGGAAAATAAAAGGATGTGGCCAGTGGGTAGCTAGTCCAGAAGGCAACACTGATCTCTGCCCAGCCTCGTGATACACCTTCGAGGCCAACTCCCTGACACCCCATCCCCCACTGTCAAAGCCTCTCCTCCTTTGGTAACCAGAATATCTGGCCGTGATACTTGGTATAGCCATGTTTCTTACTTAAAGTTCAGTAAGTGGTGGATATTCATTGAGGACTGGGTGAAGAAAAGTGAAAAGCGGTTTCAAATTATGTTTCTCTGGGGAAAATATATCATAAATCTGGACAAATTGAGAACTATCCTACAAGACCCAGCCGGAAGACTTCAGAGTTACTGAACTTCTTGTCCAATGTTAGAGAAGGTAGTTGTGTCAGTCAGTAATCTGGTAAATTTCAAATTTGTGGTTACAAACTTAGAAACTCAAAAATGGATGGTTCTAACTCTTATGATGAAATTCAGTAGAATTTACACTCCATTCAGAGTTCTTCATTTATCCTATCCTATGCATCTCATTCAACCCCATGTCCTTCCCTCCTACATGAGTGACACATTTAGGGAAATTACAAAGTAACATCATGGTGTGTTGGAAGGAGGATGCTTCAGTATGAATATTTTGGGTCCTGAACAATATCAATGGAGGAGAAACTGATCCTACCTGTGCTCCCTTCACCAATGGCAGAAGCATCCACAAGTGCTCCCGGGACCTCTGATGCTCCCTCCTGGGGGCTATAAAATCCTCTGAAGCTCCCTCCTAGGGGCTACAGAATCCTCTGATGCTCCCTCCTGGAGGCTATAAAATCCTCTGATGCTCCCTCCTGGGGGCTACAGAATCCTCTGATGCTTCCTCCTGGAGGCTATAAAATCCTCTGATGCTGCCTTTGGTCCTCCCCTGTGGCTGCCCTCACATCCTCTAGTGCTCTTTTGTGGATGCTTCCAGAACCTCTGGTGCTCCCTGATGGGTGTTCCCACATTCTTGGGTGCTCCTATGTCTCCTAATGCTCCTTTGTGGGTGCTCCTAGAAGCCATTCTCCATTAGCCCCTGTGTCTCTCCTGGGGTGGATGTTGTTGGTAAACCTTCAGGTGCTCCTCTGTGCTCAATTCTGAGGTCATGAGAGCCAGGATGGGGAGAGCAGAGAATGCTGTTTCCCTCTCTGCTGAAAGCCAACTTGTCCAATGTGGGTTGCCCCACATCGATATGTGACCTGGGCAGTTACTTTGCCCTGCTCTCTGAGGAGTGTTCTGTGCCTACCCTAGAGCTCCCCCTCAGGGAGAGATGAAGCTAGAAGCTGGGGCCACCAGAAGCCACCAGTAGCTGGAGGAGACAAGGAAGGATCCTCCTCTTAAGACTTTGGAGTCGGCACAACCCTGCCAGCACCTTGACTTCAGACCTCTGGCTTCCAGAATTGTGAGTGAATAAATTTCTGACGTTTATGTCATGTAGTTTGTAGTAATTCATGTACTAGCCTAGGAAACTAATATAATTACATGGTGGTCATCTTCCCCATTCTCCTCAGCAGACTTCTGAGGTTCAGACATCTCACCCCTCCTCTTCTGTCTGAAAGTAACAAAAGATAAAATGAATAAGAGTGGAAATGGAACCCCTATGTAGAATGGCCCCAGTTTCATGAAGAAGAGCAGCTCAGGCTGAGGAAGCCAACCTGGAGGAGGGGACACCAGCCCTTGCAGATGTATGATGTGGTCAGCAAAGCAAGGGTGGCAGGAGGGACCACTCCTGGATGAAGGGGTGATCAGGAGCATGGATGGGCTGTAGAGCCCCCAGAGCCCCCCACCGCATGCGCTGGCCTAAAGAGCTAGAGGAAGTCAGCTGAACCAGGAGACAGGCAGGGACACCCCTTTTGTTCCAGTTCTCCTCCCTTCTGGTTTCTTCTCACAGAGATTATTTTCTGTTTGTATCTAGGTCCACAGACCCTGGAATACAGCTTGATGGAGAGTAGGTGCTCAGCAAAAGCTACGAAATGAACAGATGGCAAGAAAATTCCTCCGGAAGGAAAGGGCTTAATGAAAATGTCCTCTCTGAGGCAAATATTTAAAGTGAAGATGAAAGAAGAGCTCAAGGTAAATATCGTAAAACAACAGATGAAGTTGGAAAAAATTATAAAGAAGATCCAAATAGTAGCAGAGAAGCTTCCCAGCTATGGAAAAGGAGGTCCGGGCAAACACAGACGGATGCTGCTGGAAACATACTCAGGGACTGGGAGAGTTTTAAAAGGAAGCGACGTGAGGTGGAAAGGATTAAGCATTAAAAGATGGCAAGAACATAGCAAAGATTGAAGACAAAGAAAATTCATCCCTCTTAACCGCCAAACTCAAAACTCCACCTCTCTGCTGATGTGATCAGCCAGTCTTAATCATTTCCTCTCCCGGGAAAACAAACATAACCACGAGTAGATGCCCTAAGCTCCCAGGCCCTGCTCATCACATGTCCTCCTGTTCAGAGCGGATGCCCCTCCTGGCCTCCCATCCCCATCTTCCTCTTGCTACTGCTGAGCTGGACCTCAGCCTCTCCCACCACTGACTCCGCTCCCGGCCATGACCAGTGCTGGCCGGCTACACTGCAATTTGGTTTCCCACAAACCTCCTGTCCCTCATGTGACTGTGGACTGTGCCTGAGTATGAGGTGGGGGAGCAAAGGCCAGAGCTCAGGATGGGGGAGTCAAAGCCCAGGATGGAAACAGGTGGGCAAGCAGGAGTTCTCTGACAACCAGGACACACCCCAGGTACCAGACACAGGAAGGGAGTCAGGGCCAGCAGCAAGGTTGCCGTGATGTAGACTCTGGAGATTAGAAAAATGAGGCCATATTGGCCTCAGAACCTGGACAAGCTCAAGCCTACAGGTCAGGATTAATGGGGTCCTTGTAGTGAATCCTATGACATTCTGGCTTGTAACTCAGTCCTCCTGCATAGGACATGTTTAATCGATACACCAAAACCTGGTGATGGGCTAAGGAGCAAGAGAGGACATCTCCAGTGTTGACTTTCCCACACTGTGCATGGGGAGTGCCTGCCACTTCATCAGTGGGCTGGAGTCCCTGTCCCCCAGGGGCACATAGGCAAAGGGTCCTGTACCTTGGCCTGGGGCCTCCTGAAAAATAAAGGCCAGATGGAAGTCTCGCCTTTTCTTCCATTCTGGGGAAGCTTTAGAGGCCCCAAGGAGGACCTTAGACTCCAGTTTCATTAATTCTCAAAGGGGCCCCAGGTCCTAACCTTAATTCCCACCTGCTGGGCCAAAGGGCCCTTCTGAGGCCTTAAGCATGTGGGATCCTGACCCCAGGTACAGTATCTCCCTAAATAAAAGAGCTCATCTACCTTAGAAAAGGTTGGCCGCTAAGCTGTGCAAGCCTTGGAATAGAGATATGCCCTTCCTCCCTGTTACACATGTATGCCTATCTCTTTGGAGAGGCATTTTGGTTTTGAAAATGTCTGCACTGA
This sequence comes from Plecturocebus donacophilus, assembly GCA_004027715.1. Classification (NCBI taxonomy): domain Eukaryota; kingdom Metazoa; phylum Chordata; class Mammalia; order Primates; family Pitheciidae; genus Plecturocebus; species Plecturocebus donacophilus. The sequence goes on from PVKP010030425.1 coordinate 20,136, forward strand.
GGTCTGCAGGGTGCATCAAGGTACAATGCAAGGTGCATGCCACTCTCCTCTCAGAGCTCAAAATAGTCAGATACAAGTCTCTCCATCAGGAAGACCAGCTACCCTGAATTCCTCAACCCAGAAAGGGACCATGACCCAGGAGGCACCTTAGCACCACCCCTGGGTCTGCACTTCTCTCTAATTGCTTCCTCTGGGAAAATCTTCCACCCTCTACAGCAGCAGAGAGATGAGATTGGCAATGCAAACCCTGGCATTGTGTGCTTTCAACCCAGATCTTCAGCAAGTGTATCCTCTGATAAACAGCTCATTAGTGTCCCCTCCCCTCCCACTGCCCAATCTCCTGGCACGTGAAGTCCAAACACTGACCTGCTATGTAGCTAGAAGAAGGAGGAGGAAGAGGAGCAGGGAGAAAAAGAAGAGGAGGAGGAGGAGACAAGGATGAGTAGACAGCTCAGTTTAAAATAATGAAATCACCTAGAGCCCTTTGGTTGGTCAGGACTAAGGCATCTCAACATACAGCAAAGGATTATGCTTGATCAAATGGTATGAAAAATCACTTAGCGGCATCTGCATGGTGGAGCCCCCAGCAATTATCATCACAAGCTCACCCAGCCCTCTGCTGACCTGAGGAGTCCCTTTCTTAGATTAAAAGGTGCTACTTTATGGAGAGCAACTGGGCAGGTAGCAGCACTGAAGCCCGGCTTTTTTGAATTCTCTGTCCACCCAGCCCTTCTCTTTTTTTTTTTTTTTTTTTTTTGAGTTGAAATCTTGCTTTGTCACCCAGGCTGGAGTGCAGTTGCACGATCTCAGCTCACTGCAACCTCCACCTGCCAGGTTGAAGCAATTCCCCTGCTTCAGCCTCCTGAGTAGCTGGGACTACAGGCACATGCCACCACGCTCAGCTAATTTTTTTGTATTTTTAGTAGAGACAGGGTTTCACCATGTTGGTGAGGATGCTCTCCATCTCTTGACCTAATGATCTGCCTGCCTTGGCCTCCCAAAGTGCTATAATTACAGGTGTGAGCCACCACTCGGGGCCCATCCTCCCCTTCTGATTGTGACTTACATGCAGAAGCACATGGTGAAACTGGGGAAATGCAAGACCAGCACTTTCACATTTATCTAGAGGTTTTGCATTGGCAGCTTGGCAACTCCATCCTGTGACCCAAGCCAGGGAGTTGTCTAGTCCTGGGAAAGCCGCTGAAGGCTGCATTCTCTTTACCTACCCCAGGATCCTGCGGCATGCCTCTCTCAGCCCAGTGAGAAATGGCGTGTGCAATGGTGAAGTCATCACTATACTATTATTGTTCTAAACTTACAACCTCTTGATTTATTCCTCCCGCATTCATAGAAAGAATAGAGCAATTTCAATATTGCTATAAATTCTTCTGCTCTCATAGAAGGGTTTAATCAAGCCACTTCCATCTGTTCTTTCTCCCAAGATGGCAACAAAATCATTTTCTGCCTATAAGAAGTAACTTTGGAGGAAAGTCCTGGATACATTCAAAACCCATTTTAATTATTTGGTATTTTACCAGGAAGTTCTCAAAGTTGGACTTGTTAGTTTCTGAGATTGTGAGCAGTTTTGAATCCTGCGGTCCTGGCAGAGGGAGCCGAATGCTCACCAAGAACCCGAGACTCACCACCCTCCACCAAGCTCGGGCGTGCACTTGGCAACAGATTTGATAAGTGGCCTCTGGAGAGGGCAGGGTGGAAAGGAATCAGCCCAGGCCTGTACATCACTGTAGGGATTCTGGGAGAAGTTGTTCCATCAAAGAACTGTGGGTGCATGAGGAAAAGGGCCTCTCCGAGATCTCTCTGTTGCAGCCCAAGGAGATGCTATGGGTAAGGGTTCTGCCTGTGGATCCTCTCACAGCACACCTCTCTCACCCTTGACACCCTCAACACAGCGCACAGTGGCTCTGACATAGGGACAGGGAGACGGACCTTGATAAACATGCTTCCTTTGGAATTGTATGGCTGATCTGGACTCGAGAGAGGCCCTATATTTGTCTGGATCAAATTGTTCCCATTTCCTGTCTTCCTCTAAAATGCCTGTATTTTCTTTCCTATTTAGCAACCTGCATTCCCTTTGTCCAAGAATATTTCAGCTCTACTTTACCCCTTGCTACAGTCTGAATGTTCACGTGCCCCCAAAACCCCTATGTTGGAATTCTAAGCCACAGGTGATGGTATTAAGAGGTGGGGACTTTAGAAGGTGGTTAGGTCATGAGGGTGGAGCTCTTATAAATGGAATTAATGTCCATAAAAGAAGCCCTAGGGAGACCCTCACTACTTCTGCCCTGTGAGAAGACAAAAATCTATGAGGAAGTGGGTCCTTGCCAGACACCAAGTCTGCTAGCACATTGATCTTAGACTTTCCAGCCTCCAGAACTGTGACAAATAAGCTTCTGTTATGTATGTGCCACCCAGTCTATAGTATATCATTATAGCAGCCAAGACTAAGACTCATCTAAATGTTACTTATCTAAACAACAATATTTTTCTGGCCAGTTGATGCCAGATAGTAGATGGAACCCAAGCGATGACCTTGGAGCTGAAATGCCTGCTCCGCCCTCAACACTCAATGCACACTGGCGGAGAACTGCAAGATGCTGGTCACATCCAGAGCAAACATCTCTCGGTCTAAAGTGAAGCTTCCAGGAATGAGCTGTCTTCTTGTCTCTCCTTGTGTTTCCTGGAGACCACATCACTGGATGTTGGCAGGTATGGAATTGAGGAGGAATGAAAGCAGGGAGGGGACCAGGGCAGTTGGCAGCACAGGAAAGGGGTGTCCTTTCTTTATTTAGAAAGTTATTTTTTGAGACAAACCAAAGATGAAAATTTTCTCAGCTCCTATGGAGTCCCAATAGACAAAAATAAAATATTCTAAAGCTGATCTGTGTCTTCCTTTAGTTACCCCAAATCCACAGGGCCACCTGTGACAGATGGTGGCATTGATCTAGGGTGTAATTGATTGGGGTTGGCAAGAGCAGTAGAAGAAGCTGGGATGCTGATAGGAGAGACACTTAGATCATTTGCATACACTGCTCCTCCATCATATAGAAGACAAAAGGGAGCCCTCAGTGATGGGCTCCAAGTGTCTCTTAGTGGGACCCCATGTGGTCTGCTCCTTGCTGGATGACTGCAGTCGCATAGAAGCTCTGCTTCTCAAAAATCCAGGGTGAATTGCATTCCTCCTATACATCACCACCCAGAAAGACAACCTAAGTAAGCACACATTTCCTAACCTATTGATATAAAAAGGGCTCACACCTTCTGGATAAGCAACTAAGCCCGAGAATGACACTCAATCTGCTTATTGATAGCCAGGAATTGCCAAGTTTTCTGCCTCCAGAATGGATCAATTCCAGCTGGCTCACGTGTGAGTGCCTTTGCTGACAGTGCTATTTGTATTAACTAATACATCCTTGAAAAGGGCCCCATGTGGGAGAAAGAGCATCACACTGACGTGCCCCTATTAAAATAAATCATCATCAGGAGAGGATTTCATATTAACAGTCCGAAAACTCACAGTTTTCAATAGTGTTTCTTTTATATCCAGCGTCTCTCCTTTTTCTCTTCTTTTTTAAATTTTTTTTTACTTCTTTTGTATTATAAAGTGTCTTACAGGTTCTCTATTGCCTAAAGGGGGGAAACATGAGCCATTTAACGCACTGATTTCTTTCATAGCTGTGCAATTTCTTTGCAGTTTATGAATAATTTTTGTCCACAGGGTTTGCAGCAAATATTGGTTACAACACAATCAGATGAATAGAGCCAGGGTTAGAAAAACAAATCCTTTGAATTATTTTTATAGTTTCATCACAGACCTTGCGAATTTTCAGCAATCTGCGAGCCTGTATGGCTAAAGGTCAAACTATTCTGAAGCAAAGAAGAAATAGGAAATTCAGAAATTCAGAAAGTCTATTTCTGCATTATAGTTGCCTCCCAAACCTAATTGTGGGACTAGATGACTTCTTCCCAAATGCACAGTCCTTACTTGCTGAATGTGTGGTGTATTCCTCAGCTCAGGCTGCCATAACAAATACCACAGACTGGACAGCTTCCACAACAGAAATGCATTTCCTCCAAGTTCTGGGGGCTTTTCTGAGGTTGGGGTGCCAGCGTGGTCAGGTTCTGGGGAGGGCCCTCTTACTGGCTTGCAGACAGCCACCTTCTCTCTACGCCCCTGCATGGCTTCCCTCCAAGTCTCTGCAGGGAGAGTGCAAAAGACCTCTCTCTTCCTCGGCTTATAAGGCCACTAATCCCTGTGGATTGGGACCCCACTCTTATGACTTCATTTAACTTTAGTTACCCAATTATATTTGGATATGCCAGCCTTGAGCATGAAGCTGAGATGGACCTGGGAACTCCAACATATGATGAAAACCCCATGAAGACCTCGAAAAAGCCCAAGACAGCAGAAGCAGACACCTCCAGTGAACTAGCAAAGAAAAGCAAAGAAGTATTCAGAAAAGAGATGTCCCAGTTCATCGTCCAGTGCCTGAACCCTTATCGGAAACCTGACTGCAAAGTGGGAAGAATTACCACAACTGAAGACTTTAAACATCTGGCTCGCAAGCTGACTCATAGTGTTATGAATAAGGAGCTGAAGTACTGTAAGAATCCTGAGGACCTGGAATGCAATGAGAATGTGAAACACAAAACCAAGGAGTACATTAAGAAGTACATGCAGAAGTTTGGGGCTGTTTACAAACCCAAAGAGGACACTGAATTAGAGTGACTATTGGGCCAGGGTGGGAGGATCGGTGGTCAGGTAAGACAGACTCTAGGGAGAGGAAGTCCTGTGGGCCTTTCTGCCCCACCCCTGTCAGCATTGTGCTACTGATGACACATCACCCTGGGAAATTCAACCCTGCAGATGTCAGCCGAAGGCCACAAAAATGAACTCCGTATACAAGTGATTTCCTAGTTGTGAGCTGTTGGCGTGTGGTTAGAAGCCATCAGAGGTGCAAGGGCTTAGAAAAGACCCTGGCCAGACCTGACTCCACTCTTAAACCTGGGTCTCCTCCTTGGTGGTGCTGTCAGCGCACAGACCCATGCGCATCCCCACCCACAACCCTTTACCCTGATGGTCTGTATTATATTTTAATGTATATGTGAATATATTGAAAATAATTTGTTTTTTCCTGGTTTTTGTTTGGTTTTCGTTTTGCTTTTAGCCTCCACATGGTAGGATCACAGGAAGACTTTGTAAGGACAGTTTAAGTTCTCCTGCAAGGTTTAATTTGTTATCATGTAAATATTCCGAAGCAGGCTGCCTTGTGGTTTCGGCCAGCCTTGTGCTATGTTGATAAGATTGATTTACTGCTTAAAATCACTTTACTTTATCCAATTTTTACTGAACTTTTTATGTAAAAAAATAAAATCAATTAAAGAACAAAAAAAAAAAAAAAAAAAGTTAGTTACCGTATATCCAAATATAGTCATTTTGGAGGTTAGGGCTTCAAAATATGAGTTTGGGAGGATACAAGTCAGTCTATAGCAAATGGCCACTTTATGTAATGTCTAGTGCTTTGAGCTGAGTAATTTAAAGTACTGGACATTACATAGCAGATAAGCATGTATGTATCAGGAAGGGGTGAGAATATAGCAAAATAGTCATTTGATGGGAATTCCACGGAGAATGAGTTGGAATGTCATGTGACATCGTGGAGGCACCTAGCAGAAGGCATTGAGCAGACCCACAGGAATCAATAGGATTGCAGCAGGCAGGATGGGGCAAGGTGGGTACCCAGGGCTGTGAGGAAGCGTCACCATGAGTGAGAGACGTTCACAGGAAGCACAGGTGCCCTTGAGTGCTAAGCTAAGGACCTGGACAAGAACCACTGTGAATTCCACAGCTATGGAAACCCTGGGGGTGAGGCTACCTGGGGTCAGAGAGGGGCTTCAAGACCAGTGATTTCCAGCAGCTAGGAGAATGGACTGGAATGGAGACCCCCTGAACTGCTCCAACAGCTGGACTAGAAGGGGGAAGATGGAGGAAAGGCAGAGGGGTAGGGTGAATATTTTATTTCTTATATTTTTATATTTGAATTTGTAGCCTTTACATTTCACTCCAGGGCATCTGATTCGGGGGGAAAAAGAAAACATGTTTTTCATGTATTAACAGTGCTGATACACTCCAAAATCCTTCTGGAACCATCAATGTAAGATAGAATAACAAACAGAAAAATAGCTTATCTCAAATTGTCCCTTGCAGTAAACATCAGAGGTGATGAAATATTTAGGCATGACCAATCTGTGGTATGAATTATTGGGCCAAATATGTTCATTGCTATGATTCTACATAAACTGTCATTTGCTGAAGTAATGAAAATGGTTAGATGCACTGGAAGCTCTCAAGACTAAATGTAGCTAGTATGATATACTGATGTTTCTACACCAAAAACAAAGGAGTAAAAAGGGTTTATCCCTGTGATTGCAATGCTGAAAAAAGCCATCTTATAGATCTTCCTAAATATTTCATGATTTACCACTACAAAAATGAAAATAAAAATAGATGAGTTTTCTCAGAACTTTGGGTATATATCAAAAGCTATTATTGTTAAGATATGACTTCTACTGAAATTTCAGAAGCAAAAAGACTGGCTAAGAACGAGCTGCCCCTCGAAGATTGGCAGCTCCATCACTCCTCCTGATGTATGCAGAGTAAATGAAGCAGGGCACTGTTGCTGGGTTTGGTTTCCTAAGGGGGTGGGAAGGAGGATGAATGGAGAGAAACTGATTTTTGCTAAGTTGGGAAAAAATAGTTTTATAAGGAAAGGCATGTGCTCATTAAATTATTTACAGGGCCAGTGAAAATGATTTATAGAGAGAAACGCTGAACTCTAAAAAATAAATAACAAAAGCACTGAGGTGCCTGGCCTTGTTGACAGGCTCCTGGAGAAGTGAAGTGTGGCTTCATTCCTGTTATGAATGGCAAATGCTGTGGACGTGAAGCCACCTGTCAGATCATTGTAAGTAATAATGATGGTGAGCAATGACGTCAGTCGAGGTGACCGTCTAGACATATCCTGGCTGATACTGAATAGAGTCACCTACTTACAGCACAGACAATTCGGAAGAAGAAGAAAAAAAAAAGGTATGTATGAACCACTTCTTTTTATAATGGAAAATGAAAATAGCTTTATGGAAGCATCCAATGGGGATAGAACTGTATCCCCTTAAAACCAGGATACCTAATCCATGAAAGGGCAGAATATCACAGAGAAAATTAAAATGGGTTTTAATCATGGAAAGTAAACATCTGAGCATATTTGACAAGTCTCAGCACAGAGTCAGCTTTCTCTAGGCTTAGCCTGATGGAGGATCTGGTGTCTTCCTTGGTCCCTCCCTCATCTGACCCATTCTGGAATGAGAGAAGCACCTGAAGCTGCCCCTGCCAGGGCCACCCCACTTCATGTGAAACCACCTGCCTCTCAGCACTGCAGGGCCTGGCTGCCAGCTTTCTAACACACAGGGAGTCAGCAAATGTACTACCAATGCTCACAATTATTTCCAAACAAGCCTGCAGGCAAGGACTCTCAATGACTACTATCACAGGAAAGGATATCTGTCCAGACAAAACCAACACAGGTACACCAATCTCACAGTGGAAGCAATCTCGCAGTGGGAACACAGTCTCAAAGTGAATGCAGTCTCACAGTGGGAGCCCAGTCTCACAGTGGAAGCACAGTCATGCAGTGGGAGCAGTCTCGCAGTGAGAGCACTATTTCACAGTGGGAGCACTATCTATCTCACAGTGGGAGCCCTATCTATCTCACAGTGG
>PVKP010030426.1:0-27941 GCA_004027715.1 Plecturocebus donacophilus
ACAATGGAATGTAAATGGAAGAGGTGTATGCGATTTAAGGGAAGTGTTCATAGGACATGTTCTTTTACTCTTCATCCTCATTTTACAGGCTGGAATGCAGATGTGATGACCAAAGCTTGAGCTGCCCTCTGGGATCATGATATAGAAAAGCAAATTTGACAATACAAAACAATACAGAGAGCAATAGAAAATTTAAAAGTAAAACAAAACACACAAAACAGTAACATAACTATAATCCACATGCTTTATACAAAAGCAGATATCGTGTCCATAAAACAATAAGATAGCCTTATCAAAAGCCAACAACAACAAATAAACAAAAAACAACACAAGGGAACTAGGCAGAACTCCTGGAATACAAAAATATGAAGCAGAAATAAGAAAAAGATCAAGTGAAGAGTTGGAAACTAAAGTTGAAGAAATTTCCTGGAAAGTAAGAAACGAAAAAAAAGTATAAAACTAGAAGGGAGACTCAATTTAAGAGCCCTGACTTCAGATTTGAGAAATTTAGAATGAAATAAAAGAGACAATGAGAGAAGACATCAAGAAAATAATTTAGTAAAACTTTTCAGAATGGAAAGCATGCATTTTTATTTGGTTTTGTTATTAAATAACTTCAACTTTTATTTTAGTTTAAGGGGATACATGTACAGGTTTGTTACCTGGATATATTGTGTGATTCTGAGGTTTGAGGTATGATTGATCTCTTCACCCAAGTACTGAGCATAGTACCCAACCATTAGTTTTTCAACCCTGTTCCCTTCTCTCTTTCCCCTCTCTAGGAGTTCCCAGTGTCTATTGTTGCCATCTTTATGTCCATGAATGCCCACTATTTAGCTCCCACTTATAAGTGAGAATACGTGATATTTGGTTTTCTGTTTCTGCATTAATTCACTTATAATGATGGTGTCCATATATATACACATATCATATTTTCTTTATTCAGTTCACTGTTGATGGGCACCTGGGTCATTTCCATGTCTTTGCTATTGTGAATAGGTCTGCATGAACATCAAGTGCATGTGTCCTTTTGGTAGAACAATTTTTTTTTCCTTTGGGTATATACTCAGTAATGGAATTGTGGTGTCGAATGGTAGTTCAACTTGTAGTTCTCTGAGAAATCTTAAAACTGCTTTCCACGGTGGTTGAACTAATTTACATTCTACCAACAGTGCACAAGTGTTTCCTTTACTTCACAGCTTCACCAGTATCTGATGCTTTTTGACTTCGATAATAGCTATTCTGACTTGCATGAGATGGTATCTCATGGTTTTGGTTTGCACATCTCTGATGCTTAGTGATGTGGAGCGTTTCTTCATGTTTTTTGGCCACTTGTATGTCTTCTTTTGAGAAGTGTCCATGTTTTTTGCCCATTTGTTAATGGAGTTACTTCTTTTTGGTTTGTTCAATTGTTTTATGTCTTTATAGATTCTGGATATTAGACCTTTGTCAGATGCACAGTTTCCAAATATTTTCTCTAGTTCTGTAGGTTGTCTGTTACTCTGTTGATAATTTCTTTTGCTATGCAGAAGCTCTTTAGTTTAACGAGGTGTCACTTGTCAATTTTTGTTTTTGTTGCAATTAAAAGCATGAGTTTTCATGTATTAAGGGCTTACTAAGTACTCATTATAATTAATGTAAAAGACTTGCACCCAGATATTCACTGTAGCTTGAATTTTCGATTAGGAGCCTGGGTGGGAACTTCTGCTATAAAACCTGAGCCTTCCCTTTGTTCTCTGGAACACACTTTGGTTTTACACAAAGAATGTCTAGAACTCCTGTTTGCAAACTATTTACTGGAATAAAATCTCTTTTCTCCAAATTTCTTTTCAGGGAACTTTTGTTTACAGGATGAATGGTTTCCAAACAAAAACTTCAAACTCTGGAGAAGAGGAATAGAAAGAGGTTGATGGAGGAAGGGGCCACAAGCCAAAGAATGTAGGTGCTTTCTCAAAGCTGAAATGGGCAAGGAAATGAATTCTCTCTGGATGGTCCAGAAGGAACTTAGCCTTGCGGACATATTGCAGAGTCTGATCTCCAGAACTGTCCAACAAATGTAGGTTTTAAGCCACTACGTCTGTGGTAATTTGTTACAACCACAAGAGAAAATACACTGGCCAAATATATTAATTGTGCAGGCAAAGGAAAGGCATTTTACATATTCATGCCTCCAAAACTTTACTTCCCTTTCCCTTTTATTGGGAGTTTACTATGGAAGGTATTTTAATAAATGAGGATTAGGCAGGAGAAAGAGTATGAGGTTCAGGAAAGAGGAGACCCAAAGGACAGGGGTGAGAGGAAGTCCTATGATTGAGGATGTTCCAGGTAGGTAACTGTGCAGACTGAGAAAGCAAGTGTTCCAGGTTGGAACAGCCCCAGGCAGGGGCAGAAGAGACTGGCTGACTGCTAATTACTCATTTTACTGTCTTGGATGATGGTTAAGAGCTCAGCTTCAAGAAGCCCGAATGCCTGGTTTTCCTTCCCAGTTTCATTACTTACTAGCCATGCAGATACATTTAACTCACTTTTATTTTTATTTTTGCAAAGTGGAAATAATGATAGTGCTATCACATAGGGTAGTTGTGAGAATGAAATTAATATGTGCAGCATGCATAAAGTAGAAAAATTTATGGATAGGCACATGGAATATTGACCAAACATTCCCCTCCTTGAGCCAGTTACAAACAGTATTATTCACAAGTTTCAGCTGTCAAAATATTTATCATCATAATTATATAGCCATTAAGTATTGATTTAATCAACCTGTGGCTTAAGTATTTTGGGACGCTGGGAGAGGGATCTGAAGTGTGTGTACAGTGGGAGGATGAATTGGGCAGATAGAAAATCAAATGATAGGATATCAAATTGTAAAATCAAGACATGGCAGTATAAACATCTTGTTTAGAGATCGAATAATTAATGTTGGTTATCTCTAGGGATTAAAACATTGAAGTGGGGAAAGTAAAATCGGGAACTACTGATTTCTACAATAGCCTCATGGCACTATTTGACTTCATAAAGTATGTTCCTGTATTCTTTGATAAAATTAAAAAAGTTGAATAATGAAGCTAATGTAGGTGATAGAACACATTTAGCAAGGTGAGGCAAGCCACATAAGCTTCATTACCAATAGTGTGAAAACTAGCATTCTTGACTCTATTGTCCAAATATATGAGCAAAAATTAACTGTAGAGTTCTGGAAATTGCTAACATCCAGCAACCTTTAGGTATCATTTCTGATGATGCTTCAAAATCAGTGGGGCCCAGCCTGGGTTGCAAATAAAAATAGCTCTGACTACACATTGTAGCCTCCTGGGGGACTTTTAGCTCTTCCAGTGACCCAGCTTTACCCCAGACCGATTAAATCAGAAACTCTGGGGTTAGGATCCAGGGTGCCGAACATCAGTACTGAAAGGTTTCCAGGTGATTACAATATGTGGCCAAGATTGAGAACAACTGTATGAAAACCTTTTGGGTGATGCTTGGTCAGATTTCCTTTTACTTATTGGCTTTTTAGTAAGCAACACTCCACATTTATCAGATTGGTAGGAGCAGACATGCAACTAATAGTAGTTTGCAAAAATAAAGTGTGTATATGTATATACACACAGTTCCTAAACATTGAAAAAATACATATGTTTCCTAAATATTATAATTTGGATTAGAATCATGTTTGATTACTTTGGTTAATTTTTTGAAACCATAAATAGCTTTACACTAGTTTTTGAGTTATTTAATGCATGAGTCAGACTCCTAAGCCTTAGAGATTTAAACACTGATTGCTATGGCTTAAACACACTGATCTGTGTGAATGCAGAATTTCTTAATGAACTAATGAATAATAACTAAATTATACCAGGAAGACCCAGTATTAATTACCATGTAATTCATACGGCAGTTTATACATCAGATGTAAAATCCAATAATTATAGGACAATTGCTATGTAATTACCTTGACTCTATATAGTAATTACAGTGTAATTTTGTCACTAGTTCACATCACATAACCATAAAGAGAACTGCTATTACTTTGCATCCTGGAGTTGAAAATAACTAGCTAGATTATTCTAGCATCAGTTTAGAGAGGAATCAGTATATGATCTTCCTTCTAGATTAGGATCCAGAAATAATCTAAACTTTTGTTTCTAACTTGCTCAGTATTTGGCATTGTACTAATTGATAAGAGAGATATTTAATATATAATGCAGTTGGTGCAGGGAGAATTTAAGCATTCTACCTGCTATTCTGAAATAGCCAACATTTAAGTTAAATCATATATAACTAAGCAATTGAAAGCAGACATTCATGAGGAGGAACATACTTTGATTGAAAACAAATTAGAACATAGTAGAAAATGCTGCTCTTCCTGTGGAGATATAGCTTGAATAGTTTTATGCTAACTGAACTTGAGTTGGTCAATGCCTTCTTTAGCAAGTGTGTAAACTATCATTTGCTTAGCTTCCCTCAGAGAAGTTTTTTGCTTGTTTTGTTTTGTTTTCATTTTTAAAAAGGTATATATATATACAGAGTAATATATCAGAGCAGCATGCTATACTGGAGAGGAAGAAAGACCCCACAGGAGGAGAATGACTAGAATTATCATGAAATGGTTTAAGACCTTACATCATCCCCTTCCCAGAATAGGGGTTTACTGTCTAAGACCAAATCTAAATAAAGAAGGACAAAAGTTTCTGTCCATGTGCAAGTAGAGTTGAGATTGATCCTGGAAGAATGAGATGTGAGTGAATTTCCTATGGTTCCTTATAGAGAAAATGCATGTGCCAATAGTTTAGCAGAGTCATTTCATGGATTTCATGAGCATGGCAAAGAATCAGTGGGAAGACACTGAGGTATTTACTAGACCTTCACCACCCACAAAAGTGATTATTCTCTGACTGTCAGCTCCCTGAAGAATGGATAAATCCCAAGCAGGATGGGATCCGGGAAATGTCTATAAAGCTGGTCTTTTCAATAGGGTCATAGAGGTCTTAAGGCAGAGAACAGTCCCTTCTGATACTCTAGGCTGAGATTCTAGATATCCTTGACTTGAAACATTGTATTCTCAATGTTTATAGCAGTAAAGGTGATAGCCACAACACTATTTGGAATGTTATAAAAATGAAGCTTAATTCAATAATGAAACCCAATCTACTGACTCTCAAAGCTTTTCTGCCAGGTAAGGATGGCCAGCTTTCCTGGTAGCTAAGCTGCTGAACATTTATAATTGGAAACCACAGAAAGAATCAATGAAAAAAAAATAGAGACAGGGTCTTGAACTCCTGGGCTCAAGCAATCCATGTGCCTTGATCTCCCAAAGTGCTGGAATTGTAGGTGTGAGCCACAGCACCCAGCCAGGATCAACTTGTAATGACTCCAAAAAATAGGATGCCAACTCCCTGATTCCTGTTTACTCAAACATACTGAGGTAATTATTAGCTAATTGATAAAGCAATGAAACTACAAACAGGATGCAAACCCCACTGAGGCAAGGCTTGTAAATGGAATGAGTGTTTGCATAAATGTATTATAGCTCTTGTGTACCTGCAATGATCACTACATTATGTAAAAAGGAAAGATTGTCAAAGCTTGCCCTTTAATGCCCTCCACAAAGTGTCTTCAATATTAACTGTAGTCTTTCCTTCCACTGTGCACTTTTGTGTATCCTGCACTTAGTCATCAAGAATACTCATCTTCTGTTAAACATTCCCTGTAATTTCCTGCTACCAGAGTCTTTCTTCCCTTTATCTGAATTACCCATCCATCAATATGTCTCCTGTCCAGACTTCACTCATTATTTAAGGCCTCCATTTTCCTAGTCAAGAGACTCCTTTGGCTTCTTGGAAACCGTACTCTTGTACTACGTATATTTATATACGCATTTTCTTATTGACTTCTGAATTCCTGGAGGCAAGTGCCATGGTTAACACATATTTAGATTATTTCCAAGTAGTTATTATTGAATTTCACAGTATAATAAAAACTAGAACTGATGTACCTGTTGATATTTCCTTTGTTAAATTTAAGCATTTGTAGGCTATATTAATTCTTAGACCCCAGGATTACTGATCTATAGAGTAAGCATTTTTAGTGCAGGTTTTTGAACCCTCTCCTTCACCTGAAAATGTTTCTTTTATACTAATATGACTATTAACAACTTGCTTTTTGAAAGACACTGAAGATTTGATGTAGGAATTTGAAGTAATCTCTCTGATAGTGATGGAAAAGCTGATTCTGTTATTAGACATAGATGGCAGTCTTTAAAGAAGTTAAAGTTTAGCTCCTCTAAGACTTTAAGTCACATCAGCTTTGAAAAAAAAAAAAAAAAACAGTGGAGAAGAACTCCTGTTTGCTGTCAGAAGAGCCTCAGATGGGGGTTCAGGGGAATGAAGGGCTGCCTCTTTCCCTCAATAACTGGGCTTGAGTTGGGGTATGCCAGGGAACACCTGAAAAATGAGTGGTTTAGGTTATATGAGCTTGAAGACTCCATGAGTCTTAAGAAATCATGCTGTGGGTACATATCTTGGAGAGAAATACTGTAATGAAAATAAAATAGCAGGCTGGGATAAAAGTCTTGAACTATTGGAAAAGATAATTACGAAGAGATGATAATTTTTCTCCTAAAGCTTGGCCTTAGGAAAATTATAGCTTATTTATTTATTTACTTATTTATTGATTTAAGACAGGGTCTTCCTCTGCTGCAGTGGCTGGATTGCAGTGGTATCATCATGGCTCACTGCAGCCTCAAACTCCTAGGCTTAAGTGATCCTCTCGCCTCAGCCTCCAGAGCAGCTGGGACCACAGGTGCATGCCATCACATTCAGCTAACTTTAAAACAAAATTCATTTTTGCTAGGGACAGAGTCTCACTATGTTGTCCAGGCTGGTCTCAGACTTGGGCTCAAGCAATCCTCCTGCCTTGGCTCAGCCTTTCCAAGTGCTGGGATTACAGGCATGAGTCACTGTGCCAGTGCAGCTAATTTAATTTCAGTTCTCTCTATTCTCTCTCCTCAGTTACGTATCTTAGTTTCAATTCCAAGGGCAATGCTTTCAGATTTCTGGACTGATTACAATGCAGATATAAAAAAAGGCAGTTAAAGGTATTGCTCTTCCTTTAGAACTCTTTGTAGAAGGCACAAGAATCCTGCAAGTTTTCAAAGTGTAAAGAGGAGATTCCAGTGTTGGGATTTATAGGAATTCTCCCAGGTGGTGAAGGCTTCAAAAGTTTTCATGTTCCCCAACCCCCATCCCTGGAGAGAGTGGAACAATTAGGAGAAATCACTGATTCTCATTATTAGAAAGGGAGGTCTACCATTAAGATTTCAATCATAACTGACACCTGAGGTGTTTGGCTCTTGGTTAAAAACCAATGGTGATTTTCTTTTTTGAGGCTTGACTATCAGCAATTACAAAGGTTTTCCCTGCCATGCCACTGGGAGAAGCTGCTCTACCCAGGCCAGTCTTGGGGCACAGCCAGTGAATTCCAGTCTCTGCAGAGAGCTGCAGTCAAGGCCTCAGGCGCCTCTGGTGGGTCATGCTGTTCCCTACTTGGAACAGTAGGTCCATGTAGGGTCATGGTGGGTCATGTTGTTCCCTTCCTGGCCCTGGTATCTTCATTCCTAGGTCTCCTCATCTGAGGCCTTAGGCAGGGGGCTTCTTCGGCCTCCTCTGCTGAGGCCTCCCTACGCGGGGAGGAAGGGGAAGGCTTGAAGACCCAGTCCATGTCCACTTCTGGCCCTCCCTCCTTGTGCTCCTCCCCTCACCCCAGAGTCCATGCGGCTATTTGGGGCTCCCTCAACAGTAAGACATCCGCCCCCCTGCCCTCCAGTCTGTATTGATTATCTGACCTGCTGTCAGTGTGCTGTTCTCTGGGGGAAGATGGAATAAGGGGAGTTGGCACAGGTTTCTCTGGTCTTAGCCTCTTATAAGCGACTGCAGTAAGTGATTGAAGGCTTAATCCTTTCATTTTTGGCTTGTTGCTTTAATCAGCTACTCTGAAACCTGGAGGCTCAGCTCTCTCTCCCTGCTCGGCGGATCTCCTGCCAGTACCTCTGCTTTCCAAGCAACTGAAACATTTGAGCTCAGGTCAGTTTCCCAGAGCATGTGGAATGAAAATGTTTCAATAATTAATACACTGCAGGGCCTAGCAACCCGCCAAGAAAGACAAGAACTCAACCACCTTTCAGTCCAGTCGCTTATATCTGAGCATGAAGCTCCCTGTCTGTTGCAAAAGTTCTGCATGGCACCTTCCATGACCATGAAGTCTTAGTGCATGAGCTTCTATTTTCTCTACAGCCTAACACAATACTTGGCATGTAATGAGATATTAAGATATATTAATTTAACAGCAATCATTGTGTCACGTAATTACTATGTTGCACAAACATTTTTATCAGGTTGTTACTCTATCTCATGGGGGTAATTAACAAATAAGATAAATCTCCCATAATACTCACATAAGATGAATTAGGATATAATTATTTGGAAAGTTTAGATTTTTAAGGAAAATAATTCAAAGAAAATAATTTAGATTTTTAAGGAAATCTAAATTCAAAGAAAAATTTCTATATTCTTAGAAACACATATAGGCTAGCAGTTATCTGTGAATATATAAGTTACCAGAGTTCTTCTGTGTTTAAGAATGTTGAGCTCCCCAAATTGACCCAGTTATTCTGTCTGAGCCAAATACACATTCACTTTTGCTTCCTAGTTCTGAGTGTTGAGGTTGCAACTACCTTTCTCTTCTCTTGATCAAGATTTCCTTGAAATAAACCTAGGGGTGGTTTGCAAAACTGTAACATGATTTTGTGAGGGATTGCAGTATGGGGACAAAATATGTATGTGTTACAAAGTATATATCTTTTGGGCGGAATGAAATTTAGATTTTTATTTGTGGATCAGGGAAATTGAAGCAGGCTAGGTTGGTGCTTATTGGCTTCCGAAAATATTTGATTTAACTGGATTAAAAAATGCAGACAATCTCCATGTGTCTACCTAATAGAAAAGCAGAAGTTCATTGATTTAGGGTCCTGCTCCAAAGAGAGAGGACACTCTGACGAGTATTCCTCAAGACCGTTTGTAAATATGCTAAACAATAAGACAGAATTTCAAAGTATCATGATGAAATGTTCCAGAAACATTCAGAACATCATCATTTTTCTAAGGAATGTTTCTACATACAAAATAAAGTCACTTTATACAAAATGAAGTGACTTCTCCTCAAACTTCCTAGTAAAAGTAGCCAACAATAGTGTAGATGACACCCCCCAAGTAATCCAAAGGTAATTTTAGATGCTCAACTGATTTATTTTTCTAATTATGTTTTTGTTGTTGTTGTTATCCGTTACTTAATTTGGTTCTTCTTAAGACATTTAGAACATTAATTTGCGAGGATAAATTCCATTCATCAGGGCAAACATAGATCACAGGTAGCCCTAGAACTGGGGAGTAACTTTGACTTTTGGTAAAATCCGTGAGTCCACAGCTTTCTGCTTAACCTTGCACTGCTCTGTAATCTCGTATTTCTCTTTTTCTGTGTTGAAGATCTCACTTTCCTGGTGTCTGGGCTGCCACAGCTTCTTCTTCTTGAAGTAAGCATCAGTAAGATGTTTTGGGATTTTTACATTGCTCATATCAATGTTGGTTGAGGTGGCAATGATAAATTTCTGGTGTGTTCTTCATAGAGGAACTTGGTTGAGGACCAGAGGTCTGGTCACAAGTAACAAGCCACTAGCCAGCTGCTTCAGGAAAACCACCCTCTTGCCCCCGTGGCCTCCAGTGAGGATGATCACAATGGTCCTGGGGGTAATGCTGGGTCACAGTTTTCTCATGTGCTGACTGAAGGTTTTTTTTTTTTTTTTTTTTTTTTTTTTGCTGTGGCTCAACAGCTTTTGAGGCACGTCTTCAGTAGGATAATATCTGGGCATTTTGCAAGTTTAATCACCTGGGTACCACCGTTCTTGTCACCACCAACTGGTTTTGTAACAGTTGCAAGAATCTTCTCCTTTTTCTTTTCAACCTTGGATTTATTGGCTGAGTACTTCCTCCTGTACATGGCTTTTCTGGAATACATAGCAGATTGGGAATACCTACCAATTCCTCTGACAAGGACAGGGGCTTCCCCTTCTTGGGATTTTTAGCCTTGAGGTTTTTTTTCTTTTTTTTTTTCACTTTGCCACAAGCATCAGCCTTCTTGGCTTCAGGTTTCATCTCTTTAGTATCCAGCGTCTCTTTCACCTGCCATCTTGCAAGATGGAAAAGAACTCTAATCATGTTTTATATTATTCGATACCCGATAAAAAGTCAGTACATTTTTCTAGTGTTCAAGGTTCTTTTAATATTCATTTATTTAAAAACCCAACATTTATAGTATGCAAAGTAGTTTTAAAAAAGGATTGTCAGATTTTGAAGGGAAAGAACCACTGAAACACAGCCCCAACTGTCATTCACAGCTGCTATAAGTAAATTATATAATCTTTTGGGGAGTAATTTGGCATTATGAATGAAAAATTATATAATGTATATTTTTCAATACTGTAATTCCCATTCTAGAAATTTACCATAAAGAAATAATGTTGTATTCACAAAAATATGTATACCAAGAATATTTAACACAGTCTGGTTGATCCTACTGAAGAAATGGAGCCAAATGAAATGTTCAGCAACAGTTTTGGTAGCATAAATGAGCAATTGTCAAAAGTGATGATGAGATCTACATATTTTTAGAATGTATTGCTAAGTGGAAAGTAGTTTCAAAACAAAATATATGGTATAAAGCAAGTTTCTAAGTTAAAAAATGTTTTATTCACCTATACTAAAAAGCTGGCAAGCTGCGAATTAGTTTTCAGTTGTGTTCATGTTTAGATGGTGGAATTATGGGTGATTGCTTTTCCTGTTACTCGTCTGTATCTTCTATTGTTTTTCCATGAGAAACATAAATTCCTTATCTACTCCAAGTATTATTCCTGTAAGGACTTAGGAAATAATTCCACAAATATTTTTTAGACAATAGAGTCTAATGATCATGTAAAACCTGTCACATTACAAATTTTTTTTTGTATAACGGACATTTCTATAGCATTTACTATGTTCCAGACACTGTTTCTTTCTCATTTTTCCTTCCCACTGTTCCTCTTCTTCCTCCTTTCTCTTTTTTCCTTCTCTTCCTTAATTTCTTCCCCTCCCTTTCCTCCTTTATATAATTTCTCTTGAGGTAAGATGTAGCATTTTGGTGTATAGGTCTATGAACTTCGGTAAGTACATATAATAGTATAGCATCACTACAGTCAATACACAGAACAGTTTCATCCCTCCACCCTCACAATTCCTCTAAATCCCTTTGTAGTAAATACCTATTATCCTAGCTCTGGGTAACCACTGATCTCTTCTCTCTTCTTGTTTTACTTTTATGAGAATGTTATATAATTGCAATCATACAGTATGTAACCTTCAGAGTCTAACTTATTTATTTAGCACAATGCATTTGAAATTTATTCATGTTAAGTATATCAAGAGCTTGTTCCTTTTTATTGTTGAATAATATTCAATTATATGGATATAGCAGACTTTGTTTAACTACTCATCAGCTGGAGGACATTTGGGTTATGTTCAGTGTTTTGTAATAATGCATAACGTAGGTCAAACATTTGCATACAGGTTCTTGTGTGAACATTGTTTTCGTTTCCCTTGAGTAAATACCTAGGGGTAAAATTGCTGGATCATATTGTTAGTATGTCTTTAATTTTTTAAGAATCTGCCAAAGTGTTCTCTAAAGGGGTTGTACCCTTTTGCATTCTTGCCAGTAATGTATGAGAGTTCCAGTTTCTCTGCCTCTTTGAAAACACTTGGCATTGTCAGGTTTTTAAAATGTAGCAGCTTCTATTTTAAATATTTACAAATATTCATTTAACCCTGTGAGATGAATAGCATGACTATCTCAACTTTATTAATGAAAAAATTGATATGGACATCAGGTTTCTATCTCAAATTCACCCAGTCTGTGAGTGGCAGAGCTGAATTGGTACCCAGACAGCTCAATTCCAAAACACATGCTCTTAATATACTATACTTCTCTTCCTGTCAATACAGGATAGAAAGGCTTGCTATAATTCCAGTGAAAACTTGAAAATTCATCATTTCTACTCTTGGAAAGTCAGCTAAAATATATTGAATCTCAAATTAATTTGCCAAAAATGTGCAGTGTGGCTCCATCTAGAACTATTCCTGTTAGCTAATTAAAAAATGTCAGTAGGCTGGCTCCTGGAAGATAGTTCAGAATGCTGTAACTTGTTGGATTCCCTGTAGTTCAGAGTCTTGCTCTCAGCCCTGCAAACCTAGAAATGTAATCCTTTTGCTATCCAAGAAATGACTGAACTCAGTTATGCTGGAAGATGTAAGAGATGAAGTTCACAAGACATTGATATGTTAAACAAAATGGAAATCTCTTAATTTACCATGAGAAATATAATGACTGAAGGGAACAAATATTCATTTCTATTTGACGGCACATCTTCTTCCTGTAGAAAAACTGTATGGGAGACAAATTATAATCAGAATTTTTCTAGATATGCCTAGAAACATAACTAGGAGAGTTCTCTGATTTTGGTAGCCTGAAGCCTTTAAAGACTCAATCATAAAACTAAGTCCTGGAGGTTTGTGCCTGAAATATCCTCATTTGTTCATTTCCACAGTATGATTTAGTCTGCCCAGGGGCCACAGAGAAAGATAAAGTATCTGCCTTTTCACTGCTCTTTGTTCCTTGGACATGGATCTTCTAATTAAAATCAATTCTTATTAATTTTCAATAACCCATTATTTGTTGATTATCCATGATGTGCCAAGACTGTTCTATGAGTATGGGATAGAGCTCATTTCAGAATCATTCTATATGTTTAAAACTTTGAATTATCTCTTCTTATCTTTTTTTGGATCCATTGTATGTTGGATCCAATATATATAACCTCTAAGGACAAACTCATTTATGAGGTCTTGATGGGTTGCCTCACTATGGTTCCCTCACTGTGGTAGTGACTTAGAACATGTATTTTTGAAATTGTGTGATTAATTATTATTAATCTTTTGTCTTTCTCCACAACCCCTCACTTCAACTCTGAACAATGTGTGAGTATTTTAAAAGTCAAGACCCAATGATGTGCTGTATTCAGGAAACCCATCTCACATGCAAAGACACACATAGGCTCAAAATAAATGGATGAAAGAAGATTTACCAAGCAAATGGAGTGGAAAAAAAAGAGGAGGAGTTGAAATCCTAGTCTCTGATAAAACAGACATTAAACCAACAAGGATCAAAAGAGACAAAGAAGGGCATTACATAATGGTAAAGGGATTAATGCAACAAGAAGAGCTAACTATCTTAAATATATATATATATACACATATACATCAAATACAGGAGCACCAAGATACATAAAGCAAGTTCTTAATGACCTACAAAGAGACTTAGACTCCCACACAATAACAGTGGGAGACTTTAACATCCCACTGTCAATACTAGACAGATCAGTGAGACAGAAAATCAACAAGGATATCCAGGACTTGAACTCAGAGCCAGACCAAGTGGACCTAATAGACATCTACAGAATTCTCCACCCCAAAACCACAGACTATATATACCTTCTTCTCAGCACTACATCATACTTATTCTAAAATTGATCATATAATTGGAAGTAAATCACTCCTCAGCAAATGTAAAAGAATGGAAATTATAATAACAGTCTCTCAGACTACAGTGCAATCAAATTAGAACTCAGGATTAAGAAACTCACTCAAAACTGCACAACTACAAGGAAACTGAACAACTTGCTCCTGAATGTCTACTGGATAAATAATGAAATGAAGGCAGAAATAAAGATGTTCTTTGAAACCAATGAGAACAAAGACACAATGTACCAGAATCTCTGGGACACATTTAAAGCAGTATCTAGAGGGAAATATATAGCACTAAATGCCCACATGAGAAGGAAGGAAAGATCTAAAATTGACACCCTAATGTCACATTTAAAGAACTAGAGGAGCAACATCAAACAAACTCAAAAGCAAGCAGAAGACAAGAAATAACTAAGATCAAAGCAGAACTGAAGGAGATAGAGACACAAAAAGCCCTTCAAAAAATCAATGAATACACGAGCTGTTTTTTGAAAAGATCAACAAAACAGACAGCTAGCCAGACTAATAAAAAAGAAAAGTCAGAAGATTCAAATAGATGCAATAAAAAATGATAAAGGGGATATCACCACCAATCCTGCAGAAATATAAACTACCATAAGAGATTACTATGAACAACTCTATGCATATAGACCAGTAAATCCAGAAGAAATGGATAAATTCCTTGACACTTGCACCTTCCCAAGACTAAACCAGGAAGAAGTTGAATTCCTGAATAGACCAATAACAAGGTCTGAAGTTGAGGCAGCAATTAATAGCCTACCAACCAAAAAAAGTCCAGGTCCAGGGGGGGTTTACAGCAGAATTCTACCAGAGGTCCAAAGAGGAATTGGCACCATTCCTTCTGAAAGGATTCCAAATAATACCAAAAGAGAGAATCCTCTCTAACTCGTTTTATGAGATCAACATCATACCGATACCAAAACCTGGCAGGGATGCAACTAAAAAAGAAAATTTCAGGACAATATCCACAATGAACATTGATGCGAAATCTTCAATAAAATACTAGCAAACTGAATCCAACAGCACATCAAAAAGCTTATCCATCACAATTAAGTCAGCTTCATCCCTGGGATGCAAGCCTGGTTCAACATATGCAAATCTATAAATGTAATCTATCGCATAAACAGAACCAAAGACAAAAACTACATGATTATCTCAATAGATGCAGAGAATGCCTTTGACAAAATTCCACAGCCCTTTATGCTAAAAACTCTCAATAAACTAGGTATCAATGGATCATATCTCAAAATAATAAGAACTATTTATGACAAATCCACAGCCAATATCATACTGAATGGGCAAAAACTGGAAGGATTATCTTTGAAAACTGGCACAGGACAAGGACGCCCTCTCTCACCACTCCTATTCAGCATAGTATTGGAAGTTCTGTCAAGGGCTATCAGGCAAGAGAAAGAAATAAAGGGTATTTGAATCGGAAGAGAGGACATCAAATTGTCCCTGTCTGCAGGTGACTGATTGTATATTTAGAAAACCCTATTGTCTCAGCCCCAAATCACCTTAAGCTGATAAGCAACTTCAGCAAAATCTCAGGATACAAAATCAATGTACAAGCTTTGCAAGCATTCCTACACACCAACAATAGACAAACAGAGAGCCAAATCATGAGTGAACTCCCATTCACAATTGCTACAAAGAGAATAAAATACATAGGTATACAATTAACAAGGGATGTGAAGGACCTCTTCAAGGAGAACTACAAATCACTGCTCAAGGAAATAAGAGAGGGCACAAACAGATGGAAAAACATTCCATGCTCATAGTTAGGAATAATCAATATCATGTAAATGGCCATACTGCCCAAAGTAATTTATAGATTCAATGTTATCCCCATCAAGCTACCATTGACTTTCTTCACAGAATTGGAAAAAACCAACTTAAACTTCATATGGAACCTAAAAAGAGCCCACATAGCCAAGACAATCCTAAGCAAAAAGAACAAAATTGGAGGCATCACACCACCTGACTTCAAACTATATTACAAGGCTACAGTAATCAAAATAGCATGGTTCTGGGACCAAAACAGAGAGATAGACCAATGAAACAGAACAGAGGCCTCAGAAGGAATGCCACACAACTACCACTATCTGATCTTTGACAAACCTGACAAAAACAAGCAATGGGGAAAGGATTCTCTATTTAATGAATGGTCTTGGGAAAACTGACTAGCCATATTCAGAAAGCTGAAACTGGATCCTTTCCTTACACCTTATACAAAAATTAACTCTAGATGGATTAAAGATTTAAACATTAGGCCTAACACCATAACTCTATAAGAAAATCTAGGCAATACCATTCAGGATATAGGCATGGGCAAGGACTTCATGACTAAAACACCAAAAGCAATGGCAACAAAGCCAAAAGAGACAAATGGGATCTATTTAAACTTAAGAGCTTCTGCACAGTAAAAGAAACTATCAATAGAGTG
This sequence comes from Plecturocebus donacophilus, assembly GCA_004027715.1. NCBI lineage: Eukaryota > Metazoa > Chordata > Mammalia > Primates > Pitheciidae > Plecturocebus > Plecturocebus donacophilus. The sequence continues at coordinate 16,129 of PVKP010030426.1, forward strand.
AATTGGCATCCAACAGAATGGGAAAAAAGTTTTGCAGTCTACCCATATGACAAAGGGCTACTATCCAGAATCTATGGAGAACTTGAACAAATTAACAACAACAACCAACCAACCAACCAAACAAAAAAAAAAACCATCAAAAAGTGGGCAAAGGATATGAACAGACATTTCTCAAGAGAAGACATTAATACAGCCAACAAACATATGAAAAAACGCTCATCATCACTGGTCATTAGATAAATGCAAATCAAAACCACATTGAGATACCACCTCATGCCAGTTAGAATGGCAATCATTAAAAAATTAGGAGACAACAGATGCTGGAGAGGATGTAGAGAAAAAGGAACACTTTTACATGGTTGGTGGGAGTGTGAATTAATTCAAGCATTGTGGAAGACAGTATGGCAATTCCTCAAGGATCTAGAAATAGAAATACCATTTGACCCCGCAATCCCATTACTGAATATATACTCAAAGGATTATAAATCATTCTATTATAAAGACACATGTACACATATGTTTATTGCAGCACTATTCACAATAGCAAAGACTTGGAATCAACCCAAATGCTCATTAATGATAGACTGGATAAAGAAAATGTGGCACATATACACCATGGAATACTATGCAGCCATAATAAAGGATGAGTTCATGTCCTTTGCAGGGACATGGATGAAGCTGGAAACTATCATTCTCAGCAAGCTAATATAGGAACAGAAAACCAAACATCCCATGTTCTCACTCATAAATGGGTGTTGAACAATGAGAACACATGGACACAGGGAGGGGAGCATCGCACACTGGGGCCTGGGGATCAGGGCCTGGAGAGGAATAGCAGAGGGTGGGGAGATTGGGGAGGGATAGCATTAGGTGAAATACTTATTGTAAATGACAGGGCAATGGATGCAGCAAACCACCACTATGGCACGTGCATACCTAGTAACAAACCTGCACGATCTGCACATGCACCCCAGAACTTAAAGTATAATTAAAAAAAAAAGTCTAGATTATTTGTACAACACATTGGCTCTTCTGAGCTGAATCTGTGAATTTCAATTGGCTAAATGTCACTGTTTGGACATTTCGATAGCCTCTCAAATTCAGTGACTCAGATCAAACCTGCCATTTTCTTCTAACAAATCAGCTTTTATTTTAAAAAAAATCTGCTTAGTGTTTTAAATGAAGAGAATCAGTATTGTCCAGCCATTCTGTACTTTATTTCTGCTCCCATTTTTCCTGCACCCGTTGTCATGTCAGTGAGTTGACAAATTGGATGAAAAGTATTTTATAAACCAACATTTTCTGTCATTTGACTGCTTATTTTCAGTATGTCCAACCAACTAGTGACATATATTATCGGGCCCTGAAACTGATATGTGTTGTACTGCAAGGTTCTTGAGCAGTGGATCATTCTTTTTTCTTGCTGTTGTCTCAGAGAACTTCTCTGTGCTCCTTCTGCTTGTCTTTTTGGGTCCCACCCCACATCCTTTCTCAACACCACTTGCAATGGACTGAATCAAAATGTCTGTGTTAAGATTCTAACCCTTAAGGTGATGGTATTAGGAGGTGGAGTCTTTGGGAGGTGATTGGTGCCCTACAGAAGAGGCCCTAGAAAGATCCCTTGCTTCTTCCACTATGTCAGGAAACTGCCAAAAGATGGGCATCTATGAACCAGGAAGCAGGTCCTCACCAGACACTGTATCTGTTGGTGATTTGATCTTGAACTTTCCAGTCTCTAGAATTGTGAGAAGTAAATTTCTGTTGTTTATAAACCACCAGTCTGTGGCATTTTGTTATAGCCTCCTGAACAGTCTAAGACAGACAGCCTAGAGCTTTGGTTTTGTGTGTCATTTCTTTCTTTGGTTGACTATTTCCTTTAGAATTTTTTTTGAGATGCCATATATCTATGTTCCTCTTCCTGTTGCCCCAAGTTAGCCTTACTTTATTCCTACCCTTCCTACCACTCTCCTCTTCTGTGTTTTCATCATGAATCCAACCCCATTTAACCTCCTTTTCCCTGCTTTCCTCATTCACCATTCCCTTCCATCCTGTGTTATTCCTTCCATTCTCAGCCTGCCTTGCTTGGAGACTGAAACAATGCCATCACTCCCCTGGTCAAAATGAAACCAACTCATAGATGACAGTTTTTGGGACAAATAAAAATTAAACCTCCTGATTTTAAAGCTTGAAATTTATGTTTGTCTTGTCTAAGTTCCTTCTTAAGAAACTGACTCTCAGGCCTCCCAGATGTTATTAAGGAACTGGAACTCATCTTCCTTAATTCTCTCCCTAATTCCTGTTTTACTAACTGACTGCCTACTTTCTGTTGGCCAACTCCTCTTTCTTACTCCTCTGATTCCTGTTTTCTCACACATACTGCATTCTCTTTCTGCTATGTAAACCCCCAATTTTAGTTGGTTTGAGAGATTGATTTGAGACTGATCTCTCATCTCTTCAGCGGAAGCACCTGAATAAAGCCTCTCTGGCAATGCTTGTCTCTGTGGTTGGGTTTCTGTGTAGTGAGCAATGGGATCTACACCAAAGCTCTGGTGTTTTGGTATCAAAAACCTTCATTGTCTCTTAATGGAAGAAAACATGTCTCATTCACATTTATGAGGCAGTTCAACCATATTAGCCAAGCTTGTACTTTCAGGCTTAATTTTTATTATTCTCCTACAAAGAGCCTTGTTCCATTTAAAATAGGGGTCCTTGTTTTCTCCTAGTATTCCCTAACATGTCCACATGCCTTTTCCTAATCTTCAATTTTTGCTGATTGCTCAACTTATAAATTTATTTTATTTCTCCTAATTGATGGAACTCCTACTCCTTATGCAAATTCATGTTCTAAGTCTTTTCTATTATCCTTAATCAGAAAAGTATCCTCTGCAGCCTTCAAATTAGAAAAGAACTTTGTTTTTAGGTCAATTTTACTGTACTTGAAAGTTATTTGTATACATTTTTCCTACTGTGCCAGATTATACATACATTTAATGAAGGTTGAAGGTAAGGCATATTAGCTTTCAAATACTCATCCATGGACTAGTGGGTACTTTACCATTTGAGGGGTTTAATGACATATATCTACTGTGTGAAAGAATGAGAAGATGTCATTTCACCCTTAAAAGTGATCTCATTTGTTCTCCATTCATGTTGTCATTCTACTATATAATTTTATTCTTTAACCAGAGACATGTAGATTTCAGGCAAAGCCTGCACCTTGTTCTCTTCTGCCCCCTTAAAGCCTTCATTGTGGACCACAGACCTAGGGTGTCTATCTTTCCTTGGATTTCTACTTTTCTGGATCTAGTTCCAAGTGTGCAGGCTGTGGCCCTCCACTGTCCACTGGCTGTGTGGGAATTTCCTGATATAATAGTCTGACTGAAATGTCACCAAAGCAGGTTTGTGCTGGCTTCCAGCCCAATGCAAACAGCAGGGATAAACAGCAGTGTTCTGCTCAACACTTCACCAGTTAAGCTGTCATTAAAAGGGAAACACCTGCTACCCAGAGAGTCTTTATATTTCACTTTACCGCAGGGGTCTTCTCTGGACTTGTTAACTGATTGCTTTGGGGCTAAGCTGGAAAAAAATACATTATCTCTCCATGTAACTATCAAGTAAGGAAAGAAGTTTCCTCTGTGTGATTAGACCCATCCACAAAACAGGCCCATGGAGAGTATAGAAGCACATGCTATACCTTAGAAAAGCAGAAATACACTATGTCTAGGTGTTATATGGAAGAAGAGAACAGGGGCATACAAAATCATTGTGCAGTTAGAACCATGCAGTCAGTTGGAGTCTCTGTTCCACAGCAGCTTTCTCTGTTATAACAAAATTATTTGTTACAGAATAAAAGATCGAAACATAAGGTGCTAGATCTGCAATCTTTTGAATTAGTAGTTTGGGAGGGAGGAGGTACAAAGTTTCAAGTCCTAATTCTGAGTATTATTGTTTTACTTTGGGCAAAATTTTTAACGTTTCCAAGACTGCTTCATTAGTATAATGTGGTGGTGAGGCCAAGTGATCTTAGAATTTATCTATCTAGTTCCAATAGTCTAAGACTCTGTGACTAGTTAATGCTTCCTGACTCTGTACTTAAGCAACTTAAAGTGTGAATTGGTAGCATTTTATAAGGCAGAGCATTTTCACAAGATTTACAGTGAAATTTCTGTGGTTTGTGCTTACAGAGGGGGCAGTGAATAGTTTGAGTTATGGGATACTTTTTCAGAAATGCCATCTTTATTACTTTCAAATGGGTGCAGTAAATATGCTAGGCTAACAAAATGTTGCCAGGATGTTTTGCCAAATATAGATCTTTTTGTGAATGTATCAGAATGATATGTAATTAACTTTTATTGTTTATACATCAGTGTGAGCTTTTAAAGTGCTTAAAAACAGTTTGTTGCCTTAAATGGTTTTGTGAGTACCTTCACTGCCAGGCTTTTATTTACATGATACCCTATAAGGTGGTTAATTTTATGTCTTGAATGACTAGGCTAGGGGATGGCCAGACAGCTGTGAAACATTATTTCTGGGTGTATCTGTGAGAGTGTTTCTGGAAGAGATGAGCATTTGAAATGGTAGGCTGAGTAAAGAAAATGGTCCTCACCAATGTGGGTGGGCATCATCTAACCTGTTCAAGGGCTTGAACAGAACAAAAAGGCAGAGGAAGGGTGAGTTTACTCTGTTTGAGCTGGAACATCTATCTTCTCCTGCGTTTGGACATCAGCATTCCTGGTTCTCAGGCTTTGGGACCTGGATTGAATTTTACCATCTACTTTTTTATTTCTCCATCTTGCAGATGACAGATAATGGAATTTTTCAGCCTCCCTACTGTGTGAGCTACTTCCTATAATAAGTCTCCCTTTATATATAATATGTATCTATATCCTATTAGTCTGTTTTCTCTGGAGAACCCTGACTTATTCATTTTATGTAAAATTTGTTGGTGCCAAGGTTAAAACTTGTATCTTCTTCTTATCAAAACTTCAAGATAAGTGATATTTAGGATGTTTTGAATGATGATGAGTTGGGACTATAACATATCCCTGGATACACCTTCTTTCATGTAAGCATTCATTACTAAGCCTTGAAATCATGAAGTCCCTGCAGGCTTTGTCTTCACAGTTATGCCATTGTTTTGGAAGTTTTACTTCCTCATTTTGTTCTAGCTTGAGGTACAAGTTGATGTTGAAAAATAAAAGAGATTCTTTGAAGTTCAAGCTCTTTGACTCAGTGAGTCATTGGCTCTCTCTCCTGTCCTCTTACCCTCTGTCCTACATGTCCTAGTACCTAGTAGAACCTTAGAACCCTTTTTGTCATACTGCCGCATAGAACCTGCCAACTCCAAGGCTCCTAAGTACAGTTCAGGAAATGCCAGTTCCTATGGGGTAAAGCATCAAAGCTTATGAAATGATGATTGATAGTCTCTGACAACCAGGGTTCCCATCAAAGTCGTTGAATGCTTTATTAAGTCAGTAACTGTTGAATACCTACCAGGAATAAGCTATAAGGGTTTTACAAAGAAGAATCAGATACAGCCCCACTCTCGGGAAACTTGTTTGCGACTTGGTAGAGGAGGCTAATTTCTTCATAACTGTATTTCTAATTTCTGGGAGAATGTTTTCTTTTTCTTTGTCCTCGGGCTTTAATATCCATAGCACTATGCAGAAGCTATCACCTTTTCAGCACTGGTGGGGTCACCTTTTTCATTATGCTTACACTATGCCAAGGGAGACGATGACCTCAACACGTTATTACCTGGCTTAATTGCAGTTCCATAAAACAAATAATACACACAATTATTTGAAACCACAAAACAGCCTAATGACATGTTGAAAATCTCAGAACAAGTGAATAGGGAGAAAGAATATGGAATTTTTTCAAAACAAAAATTAAACTGAATTTTTGGGGATAGGTTAGCATGGGTGAGGATTTTGGCCTCGGTCAGCATGAATAGAATATGTGAAAGCAGAAAAACCAATGAACTAGGATCTTTCTACCATCTTCCATCAAGACGGAATCTTTGCTGATCACTCCATATAACTTCACTGCTTCTAATAGTGTTAGAAAGTAATAGCACAAAGGCTTGCTTTATCTGGTGATGGAAAGGCAAAGCCAGACTTGTTGTTTGTGTCATGTGACCCAAGATACTTCAAGGACAAGATGACTTCCAGTAGTTCTTTCCCCTAAGCCACAGCAACCAAAATTGCCACCATTAGAATTTATATGTAGGTGCTTTCTAGAGATGTGGACTCTGTGAATAGATCAAGACCTTATTATTTATTTAGAAGTCTAATGTCTTGGGCAATGTCTTAATCTGTTTTCCACTGCTATAACAGAATACTTGAGTTTGGGTAATTGAAAATAAACAGACACTTATTGGTCAAGGTTCCAGAGAGAGGGAGGTCCAAAATCAAAAGTTGCATCTGGTGAGGACCTTCTTGCTGTGTCATCTCATGATGGAAGGGCAAAGAGAAGGCATGAAAACATGAAAGGACTAAACTTGGTTTTATAGCAGACTTACTTTTGCAATAAAGAACCTACACCTGCAACAAGAACCTATTCCTGCAGCAATGACATCAATTAGTGAGGTCAAAACCCTCATGGTCTAATCACCTCTTAAAGGTCGAGTCTATCAATATTGTTGCACTGCAGATTGTTTCCAACACATGCTTTATTGGAACTTCTGTATAGCAGGGCTTTGGTGATCTAGAGTCCATTAAGGATCAGTTTGATCTAAGGGAGAGATATGAGCTGACAAAAAATAATAAGAAAGTGATATGATTTAATGAATGAAGTGTGGATGGCAGAGAAAGGAGAGAAAAACACACTAGAGCTGCTCTAAAGTCTCAGTGACTTTAGAAAAGTGTGTCAAAGGCTTCAGCCACTGAGGGGTGGAAGGAGCCATAGTCTCTGCCTTCTCTCTTCTTTACCCTTTTCTGACCAAGATATGTGGCTGACATTACTTAGCATTAAATGATAATATGTTTGTTCATACTTGCTTGTGGGATGGGAGCTTATGGTTTTGCTGTGAGCCAAACCAGGCACCAAGAGACTCTTCACTGGGATGGGAATGTATTTCCATGGATTTAAGATATCACTGAACTAGATACCAGGTTACCTAGGTTCTTGGCCTGGCTCTGCTGGGAATTACTGTGTGGTCCTAGGAAAGTCTGTTTTTCTTTCTGGCGACCCATTTTCTTTAGCCACACCATGCCAGGAGTGGTGGAGAGAGAGACCATATAGGAGTAGCTGCCTCATTTCAAATGGAACCTTATACCCTATTTTATAAAAGCAGAAAATGCTGTGGTATCTGATAACTGGATTTTATATTTACCAGAATCTCAGAAATAAAATTCAATTTCAGCAAGACATGGTTCTAAACTCTCACATCCTACTTGGAGAGAATCTAATGCACATAAAGGCTGAGTACTGCAAATCCCCTTCCGAGCCTTCTTCACCTGCTGAGTCATCTTCCAAAGTCTGGATATGTGGCTCTTGGGATATGCCCAGCCTTGCCCTGAGCTAGGCAGCAGGCATCTAGTCAGGGCAGAAGCTTGGATTTTAATATAACAACTGGAACCAATTTACAGAAGCAATATGATTTTCTAAATTATTGGAATTAGCTAGTCAAGCCTGAGAGTTACAATTACTCAGTGGCTCACAAACCCTAATAACATCTGGCAAACTCCAATGGGGGAGAAAGAAACACACACACACACACACACACACACACACACACGCCACATACCCAACAACAAGCAAATAAAAAATAAACCCAAGGCATTCATATCCTTTTTTATTATGACATCCTTAAGGTCACCATGTCAAGGCACAGGAGGAAATTAAAAGGAAACTTCTCAGAGGACACTGCTTACAAGGACTCCTTTACTTATAGCTTCTTAATTTTCACAGTACAGTGGCCCTGGGTCATGAATTAAAGAAACAGATGAAAAAAAATATTGCGCTTTAAACTGTACTGGAGGTCCCTTGCATACTCCTGTGCGTTTTGATGAGAAACATTAAACATTTTTAATTTAGCACATCAATTTGAAAATCTAATTTTTTTTTAATGCTTTGTAGCAGCAGACGCGTTCACGGTGCTGTCAGTACCATAGAAGAATTATGAGAAACTTGAACCGCAAAAAGTAAATTAGAAAAATCTCATTTCAGTTACTCTAAAAAGAGGGGAAATTAGATTTTGATTAAAATCACTCACACATACAATTTTAGGTAAACTAATTTAGCAAGACTGATTATATAATTTTTTTTCCTGCCAGTATGTCCTTTTAATACTGGCTGTGAGGTATTTGTACCCATAACCTTTCTTCCAACCAATGGATGAAAAAAAGAAAGTCTAATAAAGTGGCCTCTTGACCACAGTGTGCAAGGCCTGGTAGGGAGAGATTAAAGTGGCGTATTTGTCAATATAGTAGGCAGAAGCTGAGAATGAATTAAGACCCCTTGTATAAGTCTTTTTTTAGCTGGCCCTTAGCTTTGCCATTTCAACTATTTCTTTTTTTAAGGTTTCAACTTGGAAATTTTTACTTTAAGGAATGATGTGTCAGCTAATGTAAGGGATTAATTGCATCATTAGTGCTGCATAATGTACAGTCCATGGCCAGAGGCCCCAGTCTGGGTGAGACAAATGCTGCCACCTCCAAGGTGGGATGGGAGCACAGCATCTGGCAGTTCTCATTAATTAAAGGTAGACCCACATGCTCTACAAAGTTGCTGCCAGTTGCAGTGAAATGATGCATAGAGATGTGTTTTGTAAACCGTAAAGTGTTATCTAAGACTGTAGTGTCAGTATTATTCTTGTGTCTGAGTTCAAATTACTGCCCTCCGGGGTTTGAGCTTGGTCCTCTGAAATCCCAGCATGAAATCTAGGTTTTAGTTATTGAGCATCTTGTACCAAACCTCATTTTGAAAATTGCATTGTTAATGAATTCAAAACTTAAATTAAGGCTGAGGGGCAAATAGTTAACTCTCTGTAAGAACAGGAATGGCTGGTGTATAGAGGATTGTGCCCATGACTGATCTCCCTCCCTACTGAATGGAATACTTGGAGAAATAGGTTTCCTTGAACTTGTCCGTGAGGTGTGATGAGACATGCATGATGTAATAAGTATGGGGGTGATATGGTCAGGCTCTGTGTCCCCACACAAATTTATCTTGAATTGTAATCCCCATAATCCCCACCTGTCAAAGGTGGAACAGGTGATAACAATTGAATCATGGGGGTGGGCCCCCTCATGGTGTTCTCATGATAGTGAGTCAGTTCTCACGAGATCTGATGGTTTTATAAGGGGCTTCCTCCTTCGCTCAGCACTCATTCCATCCTGCCACCCTGTGAAGAAGGTGTCTGCTTCTCTTTGCCTTCTGCCATGACTGTAAGTTTCTTGAGGCCTCCCCAGCAATGTGGATCTATGAGTCAATTAAACCTCTTTCCTTTATATTAATAAATTACCCAGTCTTGGGTATTTCTTCATAGCAGTTTGAGAGCAGATTAATACAAGGAGCCTTTGAAAAACATAACATGTAATGTGTAGGCAAGATACTATTTAAAAAGAAATACACTGTAAAATAACAGTTCAGTCCCTTGTCTGTAAGTAGCAGAAAGACAAGGAGGACAGAAAGAGGGCTGTTATTTACTAATCATTATCGGCCTCTGGCTGTCAACTCCTCTCCAATTCTGGCATGCCACAGAAAGGTAGATAATAAGGATAAGACTGAATCCAGAAATAGAAGAACAGGAGAGAAAATAAATTAGAAAATAAATAGAAAAGAGTAAATTAGGTTAGAGAAGTCAGAAATTGAGAAAATAGGAAGAAGAAGAAGAGAAAGGTACAGGAAAGAGGGAAAGAAAAAAAAAAACAACATGAATCAAAAAACCAGACGGGAAAAGAAGAAGGTAGGAGGAATGATCTTGGCTTTTCTTCATCAGTCTAGTCTGTTTTGGCAACATTTTTGTCAAATAAGCCTCATAGATCACTTTCAGCCTTGGAAATAACAGAAACCTTCTTAAATCCTTCTTTAAAACTTCCACAAGAGAAAAGTACCAGGACATGTTTTCGTTGGGCATCAGCCTCTGCAGTCATCTCTCCCAGCTTTGAATCCATGGCCTATCCCTATAAACACACCCTTGCAAGCACCACAGTATGCCTCTCTCTTCCCAAACTCTGCTTGAACCCAGCTATTCATCTTCTACTTGTTCATAACAGAGCAACTAAATGTTTCTGGACAGAAATCATATGACAGAACATTGACTTGTTTTTAAATTAATGATTGCCAAGATTCAAAATAAGAGGTGACTGTCTACTATTTTATTTTCTAGAGACAGACTCTTGCCTTGCCACTCAGGCTAGAGTACAGTGGTGTGATCACAGCTCACTGCAGCTTCAGCCTCCTGGGCACACACAATCCTCCTGAATGACTGGGACCATAGGTACCTTCTACTATACCAGGCTAGTTTTTATTTTTTAGAGATGGAATCTCCCTATGTTTCCCAACCTGGTCTTGAACTCTTGGTTTCAATAGATCTTCCCACCTTTGCCTCCTACAAGTGCTGGGATTCCAGGTGTGAGCCATCACACTTGGCCAACAGGTGAGATTTTATGGCATTTTTGTCTTCTTGTTCCAGGAAGTGACTACTGGCATACCTCTTAGAACATCTTTCTGTTTGATGCCACTTGGTTTTTAATAACCAAACTTCACGAGGTGTAAATACTTCCTACTGGGACATTTTTGAAGTGGTTATTTTATGCAGAGAATATATATGTATATGTATGCCATAAACTCAAGAAAACACCTTAACAAAATAAAATTCAGGAAATAACTCAAAATGAATTCCCAATACAATAGGTAGCCTAAGCACCACATGTGGATGTTTTAAAGGGCATGCTGTGTGTCAACAGATGTGCATCTGGCTTACTGGGAGAAGTGATGTTCCTGCACACACAGCAAATGTTTGTTAACAAGTATATTAACTTTGAGATAAGAAAGATATGATATAAACATTATACACCTTAACATAATTATATATACAAAACATAAAATTGGTAAGAATTTTTCTTTTTTGTGAACATTGGCATGCTAATTCTAAAATGGACATAGAAATGTAAAAGGCTAAGAGTAGGTAAGGGAATTTTTTTTTTGAATAAAAGAGAGAAAGAAAGAGAGAGAGGGGAAGATTTTTTTTTAAGAGAAAGAAAGAAGTAGAATAAAAGGGAAAAAAGAAAGAGAAAGAGGGAGAGAGAACGAGAATCTTGCTCTGTTGCTCAGGATTTCATTTAAATCTGTGAAATGCTTACGCAATTACTAAAAAGTGATTTATTTCCTATTATGTGATCACTTTTAGAATAGGTATGATATAATATTGAAAAAAATATATGTTTTGTGGATATGGGGTGGTAGGTTCTGTAAATATTTATTAAATTTGCTTGTTCCAGGTCTGAGTTCAAATCTGTTTGGTTTTGTTTTTTTTTCGCTCTCCATTAGGTTGGTAGATCTACCTCCATCCCTTTATGTTAAGTCTTTGTGTTTCCTTGCCTATAAGAAAGGTCTGAATACAGAGTACTGATGGGTTTTAACTTTTTATTCAGTTTGTCTAACCGTATGTTTTGATTGGGGCATTTAATCCCTTTAAGTTTAGGCTTAATATTGATATATGTGAATTTAATACTGTTATTTAAGTCTAACTAGCTGTTTGCCCATTAGTTGATGTAAATTCTTCATTGTTGTAATGTTCTTTACTTTTTGATAAGTTTTTAGGATAACTGATGCTGGTTGTTCGTTTCTGTATATAGTGCTTC